>NDXB01005539.1:0-10992 GCA_002631895.1 Agapornis roseicollis | reverse complement strand
TGTGCTTTTCCATGCACATAATTTCCTGAAACATTCAGATTTGGGTTGGCCCCAGGTTTTAAGACCAAGTCTAATTCTAAAGAAGTTTGGAACAATGGGAAAATGGGAATAAAAATTCCTTTTTTATTTTTTTTTTTTTTTTTTTTTTCCAGAAAATGCCCCTGCTGTGTCTGCCCTTAGGTTATTAGTTTCACCTGTAAGCAGTTCACTGCCACTGCTGACTCCACTAAAGATTTTCTTTGTACTTCAATCTGCATTTTATGTGAACTCTGGAGCTATTAGCCACTAATATCAACAGCACTGCACAGTCTAGGAACATTTATTGCTCCCCTGCTTAGTTTAATGTTTCTGCCTTAGTACCGTAATATTATTAATAGTCACAAAGTACAATAAAAGAAAATTAAGTGTTTATTCTGTTTAGGCTTTCGCCACTTTACCTGCAGCCTTTTTCCATTACATTTGCACATAAATGAGCATACGCTACATTTTTTAGTGCATCTAAGAATCAGGGTTTAACTCCCCTAATCATATTGTTCTATTTTCAGTCATCTTCCAAGCCCTTTTCTTTATTTGTTATAGCAAATGCAAGTATATTATGGTAAATTATACATATATGTAATTTATATAAGTGCTTAGCATGCATTTTGTAGCTATTTGCCTTGTCAATAGACTTTATTTGTATATTTTTCCTTCTTTTAAAACAAATATTTTGCAAAAAGATGGTCTTCAGTAGAGGCATGTCATAGCTTGCAGAATATGCTCACAATCACGTGCATACCAAAATAGCCTGTTTGCTCCTTATGATGCTGCTTCATTTTCCCCTTCAGTTACATAGATATAAAACCAAAATTAAGATTTTCAGGCCTATTAAGACTGGTACTGATTCAGACATATTTCAGACTGGTGAGCGTGGGATCTGGAGACATTCACTTTCAAATAGATAGTAAAATTCTGAAGCGTCCACATTCTCAAGAAACATTGGTCTCCACAGACAATATACTGATAAAAAGTGAGCCAACTCATATCTGGCCACAAGAATATAAACTAAATTGCTTCCCATGGATATACACAATTATGCGTAAGAATAGCATTAACTGCATTCTTTCCAAAGACCAGCTCAAGTACATATTCCTATTAAAGAAACTAGACAGTGGATAAAATTAAAAATTACATGGCTAATGAGTATGTAAAACTGCAGCTGCAAAAGCCTCTTTCTGTGCAGCACAGGCTTTGTGTGGCACCGCAGTGGGCAAAGCCCAGGCTGCTCCTCTCCCACTGCGGGGCAGAGGCTGGCAGTGTCTGAACAGCCAGGCTGAGAGGTGTCTGTAGGGAAATGTGATGTAAAGTAATGCTTTCCAGGGCCTGCATACTATCAGAGTTAAAATTTAACCAGGTGCATAATCTCTTTAGTAGGGAGAAGTTAGGAATTTTCCCTGTCTACGTAATTTAGCTGTGCAAAATGTCCCAGCCAGCTCTGCAGAACTTGCACAACCTTGGACAATGGCAGCATGATTTACTTAAACCACAAGCAATTTTGGTTGTGAAAGTGCAGGTCCAGGGAAGCCTGGTGGGCTCTGATTTCCCAGATGGTCTTTGGAGTGGCCTCCTGCCAGCCTGGCACAAGTATCCAGTATTATTGGACTCTGTGTCTCAGATTCAACTCTCCATGGCTAAAGCTTCATACTTCTAAGCAGCTTAATGAAAGACTGTAGGTTGCCTACATTTTTTCTGAACTCTCTCTAACTTGACAGTATTTTCCGGTATTCAGGGACTTAGAATCTGTGCCAGGAGTCCTGGCATGGCAGGAAAAGTATTAGGTTCCCTATTCTTTCACTATGAATCCAGCTTAATAGCACCAAATTCCTGCTCCCAGTGGACTGAAAAGAGATGCTTGGAAATGTATGTATTTGTTGGACTACATTAGTTTGTACACATAACTAATTCTAAAGTAATTAGTATTATCTCAATACATCTAAACTGGCAAGCAAGAGAAGACAGAACCATTTATTACAGTGACAAAGGGAATCAGCATTTTCTTATCATAAAAATCCAAGTTATCTTGCTTTCTTGTATGTCAATGTAATTAATCACTGTATTTAGCATTCATAGATAATGACACCCAGTATCTGCTTTGATGAGATACAAACAAGTGTATTATGAATCACTTCACATCCAGACTATCTTAATTGCTAAAATTACTGTCTTCAAGTCTGCTGCTTCTGTAACAGCAGTTAATTCAGTGAAATGCCTGTAACACCCATGTGCTTCAGCAACCAGTTTAGCTACTGAACTAAAAATGGCATTTGTAATTCTTATTATGAAGCCATATTCTTCCTTCATTTACAATTGCATGAAACCAGGCAAGTCCATGGGGTGATGCAGGGCATAAACAAGGACATAGTCAGACTTCCTATAGTGGATGACTAAGGGAGTGAAAAAACACTGTCAAATTCACTAATTCACTAATCCCTAAATACACCTCTTAAGTGGATGGAACACAAAATGGAATCTTACTTTTATCTTTAACTGAGTAATAAAATAAAATTAAAAAAAAAAATAATAGAAGAGCCTTTATCAGTTAATTGAGATTGTCTTCAACTGTATAAATACAACTGACTAACCTTTAGGGCTTTTCATTAACCAAGGTTCATCAATTCTAATCATCTGACACTCAAATGCTCTAATGGCCATGCCAATGTAATTAAAGTTGCCAATTCTGCTGACAAAGTTCTTAGGTGACAAGCACAGTTAGCAATGTAGAATAAGTAATGTTGTATCGCACTGTTTTCACAGATACTGTCCTATCCTATTAATGTCTTAACTGGTGACAGATTTTATTAATGAAATTAATCTTCAAATATGTACTCAGTCATTAATTTCTGTTCAGAACCGGAAGTAGCCACCGGTTCGTAATCCTGCATGTTATTTTATCCTAGTTATGAAACACAATAGCAAACCTGGTAGAATTAATAACCACCTCTTAATCAAAATAATTATGATTCTAATCTTCCAAGGGTAATTTGTTTGACCCTTCCTACCAAATACATTCTCAAACATTCTGCTGTATGGGTTGTGACTGAGGGCAGGATGAGAGTTAAGGTATGAGAAACAAATTCAGCAGTTGCCTTAGACTGTCTTTCACATTGTACCAATGCCCACCTGCAAGGTATAAATACTTCTCATCACTACAAGATGACTTTCCAGTTAAATCATGCATGCTGCCTACAAACTGCACACATTAATTTAAACCACATGTATTGCTATCTATTAGAATAACTGAAAAGCATTCTACAAGCTACTTTGCAGCTGCAGATATCCAAGCAACTATCAGACATGGCATGCTGGAAAAGTTTAATTGATGTCCATTGAGCTGATCACAGAAGTAAAATTACCTTCTAGTTCAGATGTGTATTTTCTCAGATTTTTGATATTTGCTATAAATGTCCACTCAAGACATTTCAAGAGCATTTGACACTTCGTAAAACACACTGCTCAGAAATAACCTGCAAAAGCTACAGTGACAGCTTCATGGCACAACTGCATTACTTTGTTAGCTACATGCCACTGCCCACATACACCATGTAAGGTTTGAAGTCATGCACTCACACAAGGGTTGTCTATATTCAATTTGAACAGTGGGACAAGAGGAGACAGTGAAGTGCAGTGTTGTCTTAGAGAAGTGACTGAGAGATTCATCAAGCTCCCTGAAAAAGTATATGGCAAACTCAAGAATGCAAGCCTGCTCTCAAAATGCAGGCTCACTTTTTCCCACGTGACCACCAAGTTGATGCACATGTCAAGCACATTAAAAAAACCCCTAGAGAGTCATATTATTTCCTTGATGTTCCATCGTTCTCAGTTGAGCTGTCAGAAGATGCATAAAGGCATGGAATTTCTCAGCAGAGGAAAGAAAATCATAAGCATTAGAGAGCAATATTGATTAAAATTATCTTAATTTTTAGAACCATTTCTTCACACAACCCACATTTAAGGGACAACTCTATTCAATTCTTATTCAGCTTGACAGGCATTCACCCTCTGAAGTGCCTGGGAATTGTTTTGGAAAGGGGGCCGAACAACAACTTTTGGCCCAAAGTCAGCTGGAAACAAGCCATAACCTTGACGTAGTTGGCCCTCAGGACATGCTTCCAAAGACCTTGACAAACTTAAAATTAAATTTTAATTATCCCTGTTCAGCTTGATTTATAATAATTGTCAATATCTTTGGTTTGAAATAACACATTTTACAACATGATAAGTTAGAGAAAATATTTTCCTAATGACTAAAGGGATGAAGAGTCTGCAGTGAGTCCAAGAATTATATTATCAATCTTATTTATTATTATTATTTTAAACCATAACACTCAAACATTTAGGAGACATTGATCTGGAATTGGGGTGAAAGGCTGAAGAATACTGTGCTTTCCTGGTTTTGCAGCAGTGAGATTTAGAAGTCTAATCCTGCAGACAAGAGACCAGCTGAGGTCCCAGGAGTTCACAGAGAAAATTAATGGTGTTTGCAATGCTCACAAATTTGAAGAGTCCATAGAACCATACAATTTTTAACTTGCCAATTATTTTTTTTAAAAATAATTATGATGTGCCAGGAGGTGATAATTTATTAATTTGGACAAAGATTCTTGTGAAGTTCTTCACAGCAGTAAACCCACAACCATTTTGTACTCACAAATCCCATTAAATTATTCAGGTCTTTTTGTTCCTATAGAGTTTTATGGGAAAGGTCACTTTTAACAATGGGCTTTCAAGCTTATCAGCATCCAGGCAATATTTCTGAAATAAACTGCCATACCCTTAAGAATAACAGGCAGAACAACAAGCAAATTCTCTTTCCCAACTGCTGGTAGTGTCTTTAAACAATGGCCAGTCACAGAACCACAGGCTCAGACTGTTTTCTAAACCAATACCTCAAGCTGCTTTCAAAGCATCTTTCCTTTTTGAATCTATTTACAAAGAAATTATTGCACATGTTTTCTAACAGAGGAGTAAAAGGGTAGATCATGAGATTAAAAGTAACTTAATTCATGTGAAATAAAAACTGCTAAACTAGAGTGAAATTCAGATCCCAATAATGTCAGCAGAGGACTCTTCAGAGTTCATAAACCAGAGAAATACTGTGGTTGCTGCCCCTACCCCGAGAAAATGGCTTACCAGAAACAAACCCCATCATGTGCAACTATTGTATTGGCAGGCCAGTGTAACGGATGATGTAGGTATCCTCAATAATTTCTTCTTCTCTTTTTTTTTTTTTTTCCTGTATAGAAGAGATAAACCTAATATACATTGCAATTTTGGTAATTTTGCAACTTGACTCTGAAATTGCTTCTGCCATGGGTCTGTGAATTCCTGGCCACTGCTTGATTCATTCTACCAGCAGTCACTCCAGCTGAAAAGATATTCTAAGCTTTTGCAATTTTGTTTCCTTTTTAAAGGTAGCCTCCTAAAACAACTTCTGCCTAATAAGCTATTTGTTTTTCATAACACCAACTGTATGAAACATTTCAATACATGCCTCAAATCTTGCCTCATTTACAACACTCATTTGGGCTGTAAATAGAATTATTACTGCCTCTCTGTTAAGAAACTAATGTGGGTAAAACTTGCTGATCCTGAAACTCACGCACAACAGAAAAAAAGAGGACTTTCCAGCTTTTCTGCACCTTACCCCTCAAACATACAATTCCCAAACAAACAGGCCTCCTCACACAAATGTTTTGCTTATTTACAAACATAAGCTCAGAAACTCTGCAAATCATCTGGAAGACTATAATGTTAACTCTAATGATTATCTCATGCCCTGTCCTAAAGCAACATTTCTCCTTGAAGAATTACAGAGCATTATTCTACAACAATATTTTTCCTCTCCTCTCACCTAGGCAGCAGAAACATGAGAAGGTGATGAAAACCTCAGTGGGAGTTCACTGGAAGCCACAGGAGGGTTGAGTCTATGGCTCAGCTCAGCTCTGGACTTCTAGCTGAAGTCTTATTCTCCACCTCTGGGACTAACACAGCTTTAAAATGTTTTTTTTGATAGCCTCGTCCAAAGTTAGAACATCAGTTACTGTCCATATGTGTGTAACACTGCGATGGGCTGCACAGAGGCCTCAAGTAATTCTCCACAGAACCTGCACTCCCAGATAGCAGGAAGAAAACACAGAATCATGGAATTGTTTGGGTTGGAAGGGACCTTAAAGATTACCCAGTTCCAACTCTGCTGCAGGCAGGGACACCTTCCACTAGACCAGGTTGCTCAAAGCCCCATCCAACCTGGCCAGTCATGCCCAAGATTACTCATTTTCAGCACAGGCTATTCTACATCCTCACAAACCATGAAAATCCTCCTGGTTTCTAGGCTGCTAGCCAAATTAATATTTAGGAGGGTGAGTGGACAAGATTTAAAGGGCAATTCAAGGAAACAGAAACAACTGTTGCTCCAGAGGAAGAAATCTTTAATAGCGAAAGTATAATAATATTATTGAATATTGAAATACCATTATTTATTCTGGGCGAAGGGATCAGTTGGACTTTAGAGGAACATAGGCAGTCAAAGACAAAGTTTGTGTTCACTAGCCTGTGTGATCTTAGGATAGGAGAGGAAGGCTATTCAGGTACTACTCCTGAATACGTTTTCCTTGTGCTGGAAGTCACAGATTTGCCACAGGTCACCTGGAGGAAACGCCTCTTCATGGCCTCTGCCAGAACTGACTGAGCTCATCCCTGCCAGAGTGCTGCCTTGCTGCAGTGTCAGGGTGTAAAAGGAAAAGCACAACCTTTCTGTGGTGAAGCAGGCACACAGCCAGCAGCCCCCAGTCTTGAGGACAAGGTCATCTGTGCAGGTCTGGATTACTAGGTCTGCAAACTGGCAATGCAGGTATCACAATACCACGATAGTACCAACACCTAACAATTTTTCTATCATTTGATACTGCATATTTCTAGAACCATGAGAATACCCTGCACATCACCCATTAATACAGGGAAGCTTTGTGACAATTATCTTTCAAAGTGGGAGGTATCTATAGAATGGTATCTTTAAATGTATGCTCTCACAGTTGAAGGTTCGTTAATTCAACAAACAATATATTCTTTTGTAAAAATGATACTCCATTTAAATAGAAATTTAAATAGAAATAGCATTTCATAAGAAGCAAACTCCACAGGAAAGAGAAGAACTAGCAGACTGTATTCTTTGATAAAATTATGAAATTGTAGGCTTGATTGGACAGAAATCTAAGAGAGAAAAATCTGTCTGGAAAACAAATTTTGCTTCCTTATAGCTGTTTATCAACACCAACAAGACAGCTATACAATATAAAGTTTACATCTTCAACTGCTTAACATCTTCCAAGCAAAGATGGTGTTGTAACAGAGCAATGACCTTAGGATCTGTATTCAGAATTGAAAACAAATTCTTAAAAACTAAGGGGTTTTCAAATGCATATTAAATTGGAAGGTTTTAATTGCAATTTAAAGGCCTCTTTCCAACCAAATAATTATTATTTTTCCATGGGCAATTGTCCTGAGTTCAGCAGTAGCAGTCATTTTTTCTTCTTTTTAGTAGCTGGTGTTTTTGACTTTCAGCCTGGGAACAGAACTGATAACAGCAATGTTTTTAGTTACTGCTCAAATGTTTAGTCTGAGCAAGGACCTTGTGAGTCTCATGCTCTGTCAGGGAGGAGGGGAGGCCGGGAGGAAGCAGGGACAGGACACCTGACCCAAACTGATCAAAAAGGTATTCCATACCATAGCATGTCATGCTCAGGATGTAACTGGGAGTTCCCTGGAAGGGCTAGTGCTATGCAGGGTTGGAGGAGGTTTCGGTAAGTGCTCGGTTGGACAGGGTGGGGTGAGTTATCTGTTGATGGTAGATGAGGTGTTTATTCTCTTCCCTTGTTATTTCCTTTATCATTATTATTGGTGGTAGCAGCAGTGATTTGTGTTATACCTTAGTTACTAAACGGTTCTTATCTCAACCTGTAGGAACTGCATTCTTTTGATTCTCCTCCCCATCCCTCTGGCAGCAGGGGAGGGCAAGAAAGGGGGGTTGAGTGAGTGAACAAGCTGCGTGGCTGGGTTTAAACCACGACAGCAATAATGAGCTTTTTCCTAGTTTCCTAATAGACAGTAAGAGGTAGATTCACCGCACGCAACTTTCAATTCCGTAGAAAAAAAAAATATAAAAAATTATATCAGATACAGAAAAGTCAACAGGACAACTGCCTTCTTCAGGAACATGGGAAGGATCTTCAGTGAAGAACCTTGACCACAGCTTGGAGTAGCATCCCCTGACACAGTATTCACACAAACTGAAGCCTGTCTGATGGGTGCTGTGCTGACACCATATTTATTAATACAGAGATTAAATGCAACAGGAGCTGGGGTTCCATGGGGCAGCTTCACTCTAACATACAGCATCCTTGTTCCATTTATTTCCTTTTCATTAAGACAGTACCCCGCTATGGGATACTTAACTACAGAGAAGAAACTGAAGAGTTCTAACAGGCCACACTGCAGAGCCTTCAAGCCTCGGTAAGGACTTCTGTGGGGTTTGTGGGGACTGAACTTACCAGTCAAAGAACAAGTCAACATCATGACTCCTGCTCTAAGCTTGTGAATCATTCAGATGACTTCTTATGCACAGAGAAAGGCAGCGCACCATTGCAACAGCATGTACATAGCACACACATGCATGAACAAGATTTCTTTCAGCCTTGAAGTATCTAGCCCAGATTTGAACTCCCAGGTTACTGGCTTGGTATCAGGCTGCCAGCTGTACAGCCTCAGATGGTAGCCTACATTTTTCTGCTAACTCAGTGACTTCTGTTACCAAGCAATGGATGCTGGACCTTTACAGGAGTTATGAATTATTGGATGCACATCAGGAGGCTTTTTAAAAGACCTTCAGGAGACGGTGGGAGGTAATTATAAAGTAGAAAAAGAAATCAGACTGATTTAAGTTTGATTCAAAACTCATCTCTCTCAACTAGACTTTTTGCCATTTTCAATGGATTTACATCCTATAAATACATCAAATACAACTGCAGACATTTATAGCACAAATATTAAGTAATCCAAGTAATGGTAAATTAGTTTTTAAAGTTCTGTTAAATAAGTAGGACAGATCAAGATAAACACATAAGATTCCACACTCCATTCCAGGCCTACAGTAAGAACTTTTCACTACTCTTCTATGTGCTTTCACCTGTCTTTCATAAAGCTACATTGGTAAGTTCCAGAGATATCTGGAGCAAACAGCATACCCAGGAGAGAAAAGCATGCAGGGAACAGCATCCCTGAGTCCCTGGCATCCTCTTCACCTGGGAGTTGAATCCCACTGAACAAAACAGGATTACTTAATGCCAAACTGGCTTTTCTGAGTCCCAGCAGCTCTTGACTCACTGTTCTAGTCTGCACAAAGATAAAAGGTAGCACACCCAAACACAGACAGGGTACTCTAAACAACATTGAGACTGTACTTCACACAAGATGATGACAGCTGAAGCTATCCAGTCCCAGAGAGACCAAGATTTCCTTTGGTTTTCTTCCTGTCCCCCATCCTCTATCTTTTCCATCCTTGCAGCTGAAAGCAGGAACCACATAAGGATGTGGGTAACACAGCATCCACACACATGCATGCCCATGGTCTTGGAAGGATATCCCTACAAGAGCACTGAGATGCAAGAGGATTTTCCAGTATGTCATTTCTAAAACCTTTTACCCCACACTGTAATACATAGTGCGTGAAGGATGTCAGAAATGACACTGATGTGTATTTTCTTCAGTATTTGGAGTATCACACTTCTACACAGGAACAGATCTGTACAGTGGCTTGCCATACTGCACTTTTTCATTTGATTTTCATTTCACCCTTAAATACACCATATATAAGCATTACCAGTCTGACACATACTTCTTGAGCAATAGGATCTCTTTAAATCATACAACGTCAAGGATTTGGTGCCAAAACTATTATTTTTATACTACTATTACTATTACTGTACTAATTGAGAGCAATCCTGAGGAGAAGGAACTTGGGAGTGTTGGTGATGGGAAGTTCAACATGACCCAGCAGTATGCGCTTGCAGCCCAGACAGCCAACCGTATGCTGAGCTGCATCGAAAGCAGTGTGACCAGCAGGTCAAGGGAGATGATTATTACCTTCTGCTCCGTTCTTGTGAAACCCCAGCTGCTGAACTGTGTCCAGCTCTGAGGTCCCCAACATAAGAAGGATGTGGACCTGTTGGAGTGCATCCAGAGAAGGGCCATGAAGATGACTAGAGGGCTGGAGCACCTTCCCTATGGAGACAAGCTGAGAAAGTTGGGGTTTTCAGTCTGGAGAAGGCTTCAGGACATCTTAGAGCAGCTTTCAATGCCTAAAAGGGACCTACAAGAAAGCTGGAGAGGGATTTAACGGGCATGTGACAGGAAAAGGGGGAATGGCTTTAAACTTTAGATTAGGTATCAGGAAGAAATTCTCTACTGTGAGCATGGTGAGGCACTGGAAGAGGTTTCCCAGAGAAGCTGTGGATACCCCATCCCTGGAAATGTTAAAGGCCAGGTTGGACAGGGCTTTGAGCAACCTGGTCTATTGGAAGGTGCCTCTGTCAGTGGCAGGGGGGTTGGAACTGGGTGATCTTTAAGGTTGCTTCCAACCTATACCATTCTTTGATTTTATGATTCTAAGATTTTTGTCAGTAAAATTAAGCCCTTTGCTGCTTTAATGCATACCTTGTATATACACAAGACCTTCAATGAATGTATATGCCTTTTCTTTTGCAGAGTGCTTTTGCCTTTTGTCAACAGTACATGCACTGACTGCTGACTGGAGGTTAATCTAAGGATTTTAACTTCAGCTTTCAGTTTTCCTAACCTTATATAATCAACAGAGTCATGTACCACTTGATACCAGTTGATGTCGTAGTTTAAACCCAGCCAGGCAGCACGTTCACTCACTCAACACCCCCCCCCCCCCCC
>NDXB01005538.1:0-11593 GCA_002631895.1 Agapornis roseicollis | reverse complement strand
ATAAAAAAAAGCCCCTTAATACTTAAAAAAAAAAAAAAAAATCAGATTTTAATAAATCCTAAACAAGTAATAAAAACAATAATCATACAGTTTTATGATGGAATCCCACAGGTCAAGCAGAACTCAAAGCTTCATGACAGTTCTTGCAAGTTACAATTCTCAGAATTGTCCAATATGCAAAACACGAACAAAAATGATCCCAGACCTTCAGCTGTATGTGAATGCGTAACAATCAAGACAGATATTCAATGGGATTTCCCCAAAACATCTAGAGCAGTTTTCTATCAAGCTCGAAAGGTTTACAAATGTCTGGCTGTTCAAGAATAGTTTAGTATTTCACATGTTAGCAATTTTAAAAAATGCTACTAGGGACCCCAAGATAACATTGCAACTCAAGTCCTTGGAAGCTTTGCTTGTGCTGAAGTCAAATGGTAACGCATGTACTACCTCATTACTAGCAAGACAATCCAAGCAACTGCAGGAGCACTGCTCTCCAGGCCACAGTCTGAGGCAGGTTGCTGAAAGCCAGCCCTGCATAGGAGCCAGAGTGTCCTAGTAGCTCATGCTATTGCCTGAACAGTGTGCTAGGGCAGTTAACATGGGAGAAGACCACAAACTCCTGCCAGCATGACTTCCGAACCAAATTTGCTTTGTCCCCCACAGCTCAATGGAAAAATAAAGTGAGGCTAGGTTCATCAGAGCCTCGCTGACTAAGCTCTTCCCGATGCTCTACTATCCTGTCAGAGCACTTGGAAAACTGTACCGCTAAGACAGATGCGCAGCTATATACAGCAGTAATCAACAGATTTATCCCCTACTCCATCAAAGCTGTTGTCCAAGTCTACAAATCATCACATCACTATGCTTCTTTTTGAGAATATAATAATACAGATTGAGGTCTCTGGATAATTTAATGTAAAGCTGCATTCTTTCTTAGTTAAGAGGATCTGCTTAGGGTATCATCTTCCAGAATCCACTAGAAGCAAGGAGAAGTAATAAGGTAAAACACAATGTCTTGGAAAACATCTATTTCCTCATATTCAAGCATGCTTTTCACCATGAACCCTGTATCAAGCTTCTCCTCAAAACAGCTGAAGAATTGCTACATGTCAACCTAAGTTTAAGAAGTAGAAAGACAAGGACTGTGACTCTGCAAAACCATTACTACTGTTCCTGCATTGGAAAGCATTCACAAATTCTGAGAAAGGATTGTAATAAATACCACACAGATTAACAAGCAATCCAGATAATAAATAATAATAATAGAAATCACTTGAAATACCCAAGAACTGCTGTGTTTCCTCCACTTGCTTCAAATTCTAGAAGACCAGTGTTAGGACTCCATCATGCACACACATACGTTCATGTGGGCAGGGAACAAAAACCTCAATACTGCAAGTGGCTTCAGTGGCTTTGCAAACCTTAACCTGCCATGAAATCAAGGCCAAGAACACAACCCTATTTGACTGCTGGTTTAGCTCAGTGGTCATTTTAAATTTAGCATGCCAAAATCTAACATAAACAGCCCAGAAAATGTTCACAGGGTCTTTTCCACAGCAGGTAAAAAATCCTGGGATTCCATTCTAAAGAGTTTACAGCATAAACTGATCTCAACATCACAACATACTGAAGATGATGCATCAAGAACAAATGTAAGCTAAGCAACTTTAAAATGTTTTATGATGTTACCTATAGTCCAGGTTAATATGAGATTTTTATACTGGTACATTACTGTGTCTAAGACCACTGGAGTTATGCTGCAGCTTCCTTACCAGACTGCATTATATTTCTTCACAGTTCCTATCTACTTTCAAACTTAAGCAAACCCCAGGGAATGCTGCCATTCGGTATTTTTGTTGATAGCTTAGCTGCTTTGCCACCATCTCTCTCAAGAGAGCTTGTTAGGTGCAATACCTCTAAGAAAAGGTTTAAGTAACAGTTTGTTCCAGGTCCTGAGAAAAGTAAAAATAATTTTAATTATGTTCTCATTTCAATGCCAGGACATCTTCTTTACTATGACAACCAACTACATTCTGTACTGCAACAGATTTTGAGAAATAAATGAAAAAACATCTCAGCCTCCTTAAGCTAGGAAGGCAGGTTTATTTATTCAGCAGTAGGTATCTGAAATGCCTATCATAAAGAAACTATAACATTTGAACAGATATTTCTTACTGCAAAGGGAGGCGAGAGTAAAATCTGAAGTATGGCTTGAAGACAAGCTGTAAGAACACCTGCATTTGTCAAGCTTCAGCTGATCTTAAGGTATAGGAAAAACACGAATTAAAAACACTTGGTAAAAGAAAGGTAGCAAGCTTCTCCATTTTAGTTGAAGGAACTAGTATCACTGTAAAAGCTACAAAACAAGGTGCTCTCCCTTTTAATTGCAAATGTATTCTTACAAACACTGCAGAACCACCAAACTATTCAAAACTAAAACACCAGAGACAATGTCCCCCATCATCTTCTCAGTCTCTGATAATCACTTTAGTTATGCCCCAACCCTTTCCTTTATTTTTACTCGCAACTCAAAATGTGTCTAGTAGGTGGATTTTTCTGTGTGTTTATCCATTAGTTCTCTTCCTCTTAAGATGTGTGCACAGACATAGAAAAGCAAAGAAAATGGAGTGAAGAAGTTTTAGGAGATCCAAAAAGAAACAGAATGTGTTTATTACCTTTCCCATAAAGGGAAGGAGAAAAACAAAAAAAAAAAAAAAAAAACCTCAAAGAGTGAATTTAGGGTTTTTTGTACAGTACTTCGTAAATGGGAGAATGCGGAGAAGCGTCATCTTACGTTTTAAAGGAAATGCTCTGAAGTGATGCACCAATAAAACTGTATTTAAGATGAAGTAAACTGAGCTCATAAAACTGTATTTCTGAAATACACTCCGTCCATTTCTGGAAGATATTCATCATACAGCTGCTGGCTAAAATACTGATAGTACTGTCAAGGATGAAAGATCCTATTTAACTGAAAAAGTCTTACTTTGTAAAAGTAACTGCTAATACAAAGCTCATAGTAAATGTTACACAGGGAACTCAAAAGAAATCCATAAGGTCTGCAGTAGCAAGGTCAGTTACACCCAGTGCAGAGTGTTTTAAGAAGACAACAAACATAGCTGCTACTGATAGAAACAGGTGGACTTGTGGGAGCAGAGGTGAAAATAGGAATACTTAACCATAAAAGAGAAGCTTCCCAAAAAAGTTAGACCTGCCTACCTTTCAGTCCCTCCATCCTGTCTTTAAACAATTCATTGAAACCTCAGGATTTTAAGGTCCATTTTCTTCAAGCCTCACTTATTAGATATTCTATTTCTTGAAGATGAAACCTCCGGTAATTTAATTACAATATTATTTATTTGCTGTGCAGGTGTTTTGCTAGGGGACGGAAGCTGGGTGATTTGATTTTTTAATCAAAAATTGGGTCATCAATTCTTGGTTATGGCTTTAAGTTTCTGTGAAAATAAAACCACTGCAAAATATTTGTCTTGGTGGAGAGCAGCTCTTTTCCATAATCACTGAGATGCCTTAGAGCACTGAAAGTGTTCATACTAGGACTGTGAAATATTTTGCTTTGAGCAGTACTGCATCTATGCATATAAACTGAATCTCCAGCAGACAGATTCATAATGCTACTGAAATCCATCAGAGCTTGATCATCAACATCAACAGGATGAGGATGGTTTATTCATACAGGTATAGCCATATTCTTCCTAATAAAATTTTAAATTTGAATATGTAATAATTAAAAAACAACAGAAAAATAACAGAACTAAGAATACATTACAAAAAGGAGAATCTTAGCTGCTTGAATAGTTAGATTTACTGATCAGTATTGCTAATCAATTTTAAATGTCATGCTAACCTAGCATTCATGCTTGATCCTCCTTCCATTAAAACAAATGTCAAAACTCTCCCTAGATTATTATCTCCTTTGTAGGTCCTTTGTAGACACAGGAAATACTCCTTTTTGAACTTAGATATGGTACAACTGGAACAGCACAGTTTTAAAGAATAAAGTATACTGAGAAGCCCATGGGATGCTAAATACTACATTTCTTCCCTGAACAACAGCAGGGTCAGAAGGATCTATTTAAGCTTCCATATTTTCTTTAATTTTCCAATATTTATGTGAGAAATAATTATCATATACCTTGGCTGCTTTGAAAATTCATTCTGCACACTACTCTAGACTAATTTATCGAATAATCAAATAGTGATTATGCTACCTTACCTGCAACCAAAAGCTGACAATAGCGTCAAACAAATGAGTCATTCGTTCTAATTCACATGGATGCAGCCACTACTGCCCTTCTTGTGCTAAGGCATGTAACCTCCTACAAGAACACAGAAGTATCAACCTGATTAAGGGTTAATTTCAGTGTTTCCTTAGACTTCTGATTTTTTGTTGCACATTCCCAAAGCCTTTGCCATAGCTAACTACACCTCAAGGTCTAGTTTATTCTTAAAGAAAAGGGCCTTTGTCCTGGGTTTAGCAGTAGCAGTCATTTTTTCTTCTTCATGAGAGCTGTGTGGCTGGGTTTAAACCACGACAGCCTTGTATCAGGATATAACAGGCAAGGGCCATGTTAACAACTTCCACCACTGCTGATGAAAATATTAATAAAGGAAGAGTTAATGCCCACATTAATTAAAATGCTAAGTATAAACTGAAACACAGCACAAACACACAAGTCTTGGGGGCTGGAAAAAACCCTTCAAGTGTGATACACTTCACAATGCAACCAGAAAGATGTCCTGTATGGGCTCAATAAAAAGACTTTGTATTACAGATCATTTTATAGTTCTATAGTATTTCCGTGGTCAATCATACACTACTGCAATCAGAAGAGATCAATTCATCCCTCTATGTCATGGTTTAAACCCAGTCTCTACTCCCTCCCCCTCTTTCTTTCCTCTCCCGCTCACGGAGGGATGGGGAGGAGAATCAAAGGAATGCAATTCCCATGGGTTGAGATAAGAACAGCCCAGTAACTAAGGTATAACACAAATCACTACTGCTACCACCAATAATAATAACGATAAGGAAATAACAAGGGAAGAGGGTACGATACCACCCGCCGAAAACGAGCCCGACCAGGAAGTGAAGTGTCCTTTCGGGTAACTCCCAGTTACCTCCCTGGGCATGACGTGCTGTGGTATGGAATACCTCTTTGGCTAGCTTGGGTCAGGTGTCCTGTCCCTGCTTCTCCCTGGCCTTCTCTCCTCCCTGGCAGAGCATGAGACTCAGAAAGTCCTTGATCAGAATAAACATTACTTAGCGACAACTAAAAAAACCTGGTATTATCAGTTCCAGGGAGNAGACTCAGAAAGTCCTTGATCAGAATAAACATTACTTAGCGACAACTAAAAAAACCTGGTATTATCAGCTATGTTCCAGGGAGAGTCAAAACATAAAAACTGCATCAGCTACTAAGAAGGAGAAAAACTGACTGCTACTGCTAAACCCAGGACACTCCATGAAATTAATATGCAATAGAGAAAGATTATGTTATGGTCTTTACTATTTTATGGCACCTCTAAAGATGATCAATTTTAAACAACAAAACTTTTCGGTTGATGAAAACATTCTCTACTTATGTGTCATTTTAGTATAGCACAGGGTATTACTATCTATCTCCTGCATGCAAGTCAAGTTTATACCAATGTTAAAAAACTTAATCATGTGTCTGTAACTAATTCAAGAATACTGAACTGAATTCTTCCCCAAGACACTGGAAAACAAGGGAAAACCCCTAACTACAGATGCTTGCAGATGGAAGACTCTATTTACTTCCTTTGTATGAAAACATTGTCTGAAATCTTGGCTCTAATGAACACCACTGGAATCAGTGATAAGTTTGCATAACTTCTTTCTAGCTATAGAACTAGCTACATAACTTCAAGCTACAGGAGACTCATAGGTGCTTTGTTCAACTACCATTAATTATAGCTATAATTTTCAAAGAAGTCCAAGGACTTGCTTATCAAATAGAGCCAATACTATTAATTCAATGGCAATTCATTGATTTTCTTAAGAGTAATGTAAATCTATATGTAGGCATATTTACTTGGGAACAATAATTATTATTATTATTTGTTACTTACACAAATACTACCATTTCATACGGAAAAAATTAAAATGCATTAGGTCCCGCTGATGCCTTGAGCATTGAAAATATTCCCAAGATGATCTTGCTAAAATAAGGACTTGAGGAAATATAGTCAAAGACACTTCCCTCCACACTCAAATATACTATGCATAGATGAACATACTACCTACATTTGGAATCACTGTTTTGACTAAAGACTCTTTTGGAACCCAGGGGTCAGCATGTGAACTCCCTCCCCTGCCCTTGCTCTGCTGACTGAGGAGGAATTAAAGTATATCACTATTAAGCTACTTCATGGTATTTTCCTGTACAGTTCGGGGGATTTCTGATGGTTAATCTCTCTGACCATCAGTAATTCGTTACAGCTAGAGGCAACCATGATCAATTAAGCAAGTGATTAGCCATTTTCTTTGCCCTGTCTAAACCCCTAAAATTAAGTGGTTCAACCTTGACCACCGTGCCACAACAAGGAGTAAAACACATTTTACCTTATTATCCCTTTTCGAGTATCAAACCACCTAAACCCAACTCGTTCAGCCATGGCAATGAGGAACTGTACTGATAAAATCAAATGGGTAGTAGAGCTTTGGGGATGCATACAGCTGACAGTGTTGAGCTCTGCTTCATTTTCATCTAGGTTTTCCTCCCTTTCTTTACTCTTTATTTACAGTAACAATAATAATTACACAAATATAACAGCCCTGAACTGTCTGATTTAGTCACTGAAATTATGTTATTGGTTTTCACACTGCCAGAACTTATCTTCTATCTCTGTACTAGATTCACATCTCAGATTTTTTTCTAATACAAACAGAAGTAAAGCAAAGTTGGGCAGCCCACTGCTGATAACTCAGTATTAGGGACTGCCTTCGAAAGCTTTGGCCCAAAGTTTGTACTAACATGTAAACAAGAGAAAGAGCCCAAAGTACAAATTGAGCGAGTACTATAGTATAGAAATAACAAGTTACGATTTCTAGTTAAAAGAATCAAAATAAAAATTCAAGACTTTCAGGAAAGTCTTGAGTCTTCTCCTGAAGAGAAAATATCTCTCAGGATATTTTAGATACTAATTTTAAAACTTCCTAAAAAAAAACAACAAACACGCTGCCCCCCCAAACCCCCCACCCTGCCGCCAAAACGCAGTTTTAAGACACAGGTATACCAGAACTGTAAAAGCTGGCTGTGATTATAACACTGAAAACAGCTAATACATAAGCATACACTAATGCAAAGACATTTCTGCTGCAGTAGGAGTAAAGCTAATCCACGTACATTACAACCCCAGATGAAAGAGAAAAAGAAACCTGTATACAGGGCAGGTTACACCATAAAGTGTTGTTTTCCCTCAAAGTCCAATTCATTCCTGGGTTTCCTGGGAGTTTCCAAAGTACAAAAATGACATCACTGTGGTTTTCTTCAGTTCTTATCTTTCCCTCAAAATCTGTTATTAGCAAGAGCAATAAAATGCAGCAACTTTTTAAAATACACTATGAAAAAAATAACATGCACGGAAATAGAGACTTCATGCTGCTCGCCAGATTGTGCAATGTGTGTTGAATCGTTGTTGAAGAATCCCTTCAGAAATACTGACACAAAACATCACAAAATATTTCTATATAGTGCAAATTTATTTTGTTAACGTTGTGGAAAATAGTAAACACTAGTTCTATTACCATATGCAGGTTACACTTCTTGGCCATCACATAAAATACAAATGCAAAAAAGACAAAAACTACTCCAGTGTAGCACTAGGTCTGACACTAAAAACCTGCAACTCCTATTTAAATGATTATGGGCATTTCCATGTAAGTTAATGAAGTTTCTTTCACAGCAGATTTAGTATTTTTGACTGCTATCGCAAAACTGAATTTCAAGGGGAAAACAACTAAGACTTTTTTTTATTAGAAGTGATAGCAGTTGAGATATTTTGCTGTATCTCAACTATCTCAAGTATTTCTTATAATGAAATGTACAGATACCCATCCTTATGCTAACACTTCAGTGCTAAAAGAGGTTTACTGATATTGCCCATTAGGCTCACTTACCCAGCCAGCAAATACATAAGAAAAACAGCTTACCTTTCGATACGTTTACAAGATGCAATATGCCCTATAATAACCATATAGTATACAATGAAAGAGAATGAGAAATTATAAATATTGAAGAAAATAACACTATCAATTTAGAAGCATATATTCTTCAGAAACAAACAAAACCACACAGCTACATATATTTTATGTGTCTACTACCGCCACATGCAACACTGGCAGAGTAATTACCATAATTCACAAATACTTTTGTAGCAGAAAGTAAGGAATAAATCTGTTATGTTAGTTGCATTCTCCAGTGTGGACTGTGTTATGCAGCTTTGATACACGTTCATCAGGTAATTGGTAAGAGTTTCTAGCATTTTAATCCTTTATAAGCACTGAAAAGTCAATCATATTTTACTGTTGCACAAATGTTAACAAAAAATCATAATCCAGGGAGTTTACCCTGGGTCAACAGGAAGAAGCCCAGAACCAAAGCTATTTCCAATGTCCAGACAACAGATCTGAAAAAGAGAATAACAAAGGGTTTGTGACAAAGCTGACACAGAGCACTCTTAAAGGAGCAAAATCAATTGTGACATTTTTCATTTATTTGTAAATGCCTCTTTGGCAGTATGCTCACTCAAAACGACAGTTGACTCTTACAGAATAGGGGAGGTGACGGTAAAATAGAGGAATCGTGACAGCTGCTTTAATGAGATTCTGCATTAGAACCACTCTACCACTTTCCCTCAACGAGGAGTATGCCCTTCACATTCAATCTTACATCCTCCAATTTGAAAAGCATTAACCCGATGAAAAACTCTACTCGGCCTCCTCTAATCAGCATCACAGCTCTTCTTTCTATCTTCTTCGCTATCTCACTGACATATATGGAGCCCACCATAATTTTAAATATGTATAAGTAGCATAGAGCAAATTAAACTTCAACTTGATACTATTACTTTAATCAAAGTCAAGTTGCAGTGTGGGATGAGGGGAGGAGAAGAGTCTCAGCACATACCTTAACTGATAGTAGGAAAGAGCACAAGCCCACAGAGCATCCCTTCCTACTCTAGGAAGCAGACAGGTAATTTTATGAACTCTAACAATGTGCAGCATGATACCAAATATTTTAGGAAGAGAGGAGAGGAAAATAGGACCTCAAGGTGTGCAGGGGAGGTTTAGACTGGGCATTAGAAAAAATGTCTTGATTTATTTCCTTCAGAAAAAGCTCACAGCTTTTTATAGTATGACAAACTACAGTAAAAGGAACATTTTCGGTACCTTCAATTTGAGGATGCAGACTAAAAATGTAACTTTTAAGTCTTTCGCAATATACATCCTGGTATAGAAGATCCTTTTTAAAAAAGTCTCAATTAATAGAAACAAAGGACTATCACCTTCAGTATTAGCTTGTATTTTCTCTTACTGATGATTCACTTTTTACGGAAACATTTTAAAATTAGCCTAACAAAGCCTAGCACAACATTAAATCACGTACTGAGCATAGCAATCTGAGTTAACAAAAAAAATATACTACACTTCGAAACAAATTATGTCAGTTTCTTCCAAATGGTATCAAATCTCTATGTTAAAAGACCCTTCATATTTCATTCTTAGAAATACACAGTTACTCCTGGCAACCTTTCCCATTTGGACAGAAAGCAGAAAAGGCCAGATTCTGACCTCTGCTCCAGTACGGGAGCACCAATGAAAAATAATCAAGTCCACATGCATTACTTTAGCAAGGAAAAAAAATTACTACTTAGCACCAAGAAAGGCTGTTTTATAATTCAGACAGGTGATCTGGAGGCACAGCAGAGCAATAATGGCTAACATCACATACTAAAGTGAATATAAATTTTAATGATACCACTCATAAAACCCACATTTTAAAGGTTACAAAACAGAAACAAGCTTATGAAGAAAACCCATAAATCATTCAAGGTATTTGGTTCCTACTCCTTAGCTAGTTTAAAAATTAACAGCCTGTCCATCACTGAACTAGAATATGCTGTACTTATTTAGGCAGGACTGAAAAGGACTGTGACATTAGAGTCCAGCAAGTATGTTACTTTTTTTAGAAACACAATATGCATAATCGCTTATACCTTCACTTATTTATTCACTGCTCAATTAAATTAAACAAAGCCACTTGGCCAAAATTGCTTACATCTAGACAAGATCTCAACAATGCATAATTAGCACTATACAGGCCAGGTAAGTTATATGGGCTTCTTACAGAGTCACAGGAAAGCACTGACCCATTTCCTCATCTGCATCTCATTGTAGTCCAAGGAATACCTTTAATGAGGCACTCACATCAACAGACTAGATGACTTGAATGTTCAAAGACAGTTATATATTGGGGAACATCAGAGTCCATTAAAACAGTGGAGTACTTGATGTATTTTGTTCGTGATTTCAGAATATAACTGCCCTGCATATAAAATTAAAGTTCACCCAATAAGCTGTTGGACCATTTATTAAGGAACTCAGACTTCTGAACAAATCACAACACATAAGCACTACATTCCGGATTATCTATACCACAAACTGAACTATCACTAACTGCTGGAAACACTTAAATGTAGTATACTTAGAATCACAGAATCATAGAATAGTTAGGATTGGAAAGGACCTTAGGATCATCTAGTTCCAACCCCACTGCCATAAGCAGGGACACTTCACACTNCAGGGGTAGAGCAGTTGATGTCATCTACCTGGACTTGTGCAAAGCGTTCGACACTGTCCCACACAACATCCTTGTCTCTAAATTGGAGAGACACCAATTTGATAGGTGGGGCACTCGGTGGATAAAGAACTGGTTGGATGGCTGTACGCAAAGAGTTGCGGTCAATGGCTCAGTGTTCGGCCGGAGACCAGTGACAAGTGGTGTCCCTCAGGGATCGGTGTTGGGTCCAGTCTTGTTCAATATCTTTGTCACTGACATGGACAGTGGGATTGAGTGTGCCCTTGGCAAGTTTGCTGATGACACCAAGCTGGGTGGTTCGGTGGATACACTGGAGAGAGGGAACGCCATTCAGAGGGACCTTGACATGCTTGTGAGGTGGGCTGATGCCAACCTCATGAAGTTTAACCATGACAAGTTCAAGGTCCAACAGCTAGGTCAGAGCAATCCCAGGCACAGCTACAGGTTGGGAAGAGAGGAGATTGAGAGCAGCCCTGCAGAGAAGGACTTGGGGGTGTTGGTCAATGAGAAAATGAACATTAGCCAGCAGTTTGCGCTTGCAGCCCAGAAAGCCAACCGTATCCTGGGCTGCATCAAAAGGAGCATGACCAGCAGGTTGAAGGAGGTGATCCTGCCCCTCTACTCTGCTCTCGTGAGACCTCACCTGGAGTATTGTGTGCAGTTCAATATCTTTGTCCTCAACATAAAAAGGACATGGAACTGTTGGAACAAGTCCAGAGGAGGGCCACGAGGAT
>NDXB01005537.1:36271-48258 GCA_002631895.1 Agapornis roseicollis | reverse complement strand
GAAGGGCAAGAAAGGGGGGTTGAGTGAGTGCACGAGCTACATGGCTGGGTTTAAACCATGACAGCAGCAAGCTCACTGCCCTGGGCTTCAAGAGAGAAGACTTTGGCTTCTTCAGTAACCTGTTCAGTAAGGTTCCATGGGATATAGCCCTAGAGGGCAGTGGGGCCCAAGACTGTTGGATGATATTCAAGAATCACCTACTACAAGCTCAGGAGTGCTGCATCCCAACCAGAAGGAAGTGCAGCAAGGGTGCCAGAAGACCTCCTTGGATGGATAAGGAGATGCTGAGGAAACTTTGAGGGAAAAAAGATTCTTATAAAAAGTGGAAGCAAGGACAGGCTGTCCGGGATGAATACAGGGATGTTGTCTAGGAAGCTAGGGGCCAGGTGAGGAAAGCTAAAGCCCAGTTAGAATGAATACAGGGATGTTAAGAATAACAAGAAGGGATTGGATTCTATAGGTACATTGCAAATGCAAGACAGATCAGGAACAACATAGGCCGCCTCCTGGCTACACAGGATTTGGAGAAGGCTGACATTCTGAATGACTTCTTTGCCTTGGTCTTCAATGGAAAAGGCTCTGACTGCACCAATCAAGTCTTGGAAAGCAGATGCAGGCACTGTGAGAATGAAGACCTTGGGCCCACTGTACAAGAGGATCTGGTTTGAGACCATCTTAAGAACCTGAACGTGCACAAGTCCGTGGGACCTGATCAAATCCATCCACGGGTCATNGTACAAGAGGATCTGGTTTGAGACCATCTTAAGAACCTGAACGTGCACAAGTCCGTGGGACCTGATCAAATCCATCCACGGGTCATGAAGGAGATGTCGAGTGAAGTTGCTAAGCCACTGGCCATCATATTTGAGAGATCATGACAGTCAGGGGAAGTTCCCAATGACTGGAAAAAGGGAAATATAACCCCATTTTCAAGAAGGGGAAATGGATGATCTGGGGGACTACAGGCACTGGAATGGGTTGCCCAAGGAAGTTGTGAGTGCTCCATCCCTGGCAGTGTTCAAGGCCAGGTTGGACGAAGCCTTGGGTGGCATGGTTTAGTGTGAAGTGTCCTTGCTTATGGCAGGGGGGTTGGAACTAGATGACCTTAAGGTCCTTTCCAACCCTAACTATTCTATGATTCTATAAACTATTTCAAAATATTTTTAATACCATTTGAAATATACATAAGATAAATATAAATGTAGGAATTGATTTCAAAACTGTAATGCACATTTTTCCTTAGTGATTTTATATAGTCTGATCAGATACACACATTCTATATTGAAGTTAAGACCAGACTCCTGAAATCCATCTTACCTATATGCTGTCAAGTATCTCCATGCCCAGAGGTTTCCAAAAGTCAGAGTACTTGAGTGCAGGTTTTAACAGAGAGATCTAGAAGCTGAATGAGATTGCAAATGTGACTCTTTAAATAAATAGTATGGATAATGAGAAAAAGAAGATGATCCCTTTACTGGAAAAAAAGGGGGAGATGTGTTTTGTTATCTTCTTTGTGGATAAGATTGCACCCACATCTGTGCCTATAAACCTACATTGTTGTAAGCTGTACTACAGAAGCCGAATGTGCATTAGGAACAGTCCTTCACATGCTGTGTCTTTCAGGCAATGAACCTGAAACTGACCAAGGTAAGAATGAAATGGGGCTCTTTTACTGCTGGCAACTGTCAAACCTTGTCTCTTCATTATGGCTTCAGCATTTGGTCCTGCCATACTTGAATCCAGTAAAGTTCTTCCTGCTTGACAGCTATGCCCATTCTGTGGCTCCAACTGTGGTGTTAAAATGGCAGAGTTACTCTTGCTCATAAATAGATAATCCTATCTATGCTCACTCACCCTGCCCACTGGTGTGTTCAGGCACAAGCTGTGAAACACATCCTACATTGTCCACATTCACCACTGATGTATATGTGTCTGTTTGCCAGTAGTTTGATGATATTTCTAGGAGTCTTTTTTTGCTTTCAGTGATGGGGTAGTCAGCTTTTTTTGCTATTGGGGGAAAGGGAAAGGGGGTTGTTGTTGGGTTTTTCTTTTTTGGGGTGGAGTGTGTTTCATTTTCATTTGTTTTTTCTTGAGACATGCTGATCCAGTCATAGACCATAAACAAAAAGGATGCAGAACACTACTTGAATCATCTGCTGTGCTTAATCTCATATACAGTGCTTCCTGTGCTTCCTAAATTGTAGGTATATGCCATATTTTTCCTGCTACCATCTTAACTTACAGTATTTCAAAAAGTAAGGTTAGAATACCCATGAGGGCACTGTATGACTGGTGTATGTCAATTCAGGGACATAGCCCCTGCATTGTTTCACCTGGACTCTGTAGTTGTTTCAATCTGTATTTTCCTTTTTAGTTTTAGTAGCTTTTTTTTTGGTTTGGTTTGCTTTGGATTTGTTATTGTTTTGTTTCTTTTTCCTAGTGAAAATTATTGTTTGTAAGTACTGAGTAGCTATGTTTGCTATGGAGTTAAATTCAAGGCTCTCAGCGCTTTTAGAGATGTGTACTGTTCCTGACCCTGCCGTCTGCTAAAATCCAATAATAGTTGAAAAGGCAATTCTGTCTTAAAATATTATCAAACCTGGAATCTAGTGGTTGTTTTTTTTTTTTTCTTGAGCCTTTTCACTTAATGTCAGAGTCCTGTAACAAAAGCTATGGTCTCACAGCTGTTGTAAAGAATAATGTCAAACCAAAGTAATTATTGTTCAAACATTTCCCATATTCTACACTATATGATCTTTTTTCATATTCATATGTTTCTGTTTTCATTGGACCAGGTACAATGAGTTTAATACTTTTTTTATTAAATTCCATTTCTAATAACTAGAAAGAATTCCATTCTTCTACTCTCTACAGTACATGTAGGGTGAATACTTACTACTCAAATGAACAGAAAATAAAAGGTCCTTTTTTAATTTGATACATGACATAATGTAATGAATAAGAAGAGTCTGAATGTTAAGAAGTGAGTGGCATCCTGAGTCATCTTACAGCTGCAGTCAATCAGGAAGTTGTCTGTGAGCCTTTATCACAATGGCATACACAGGAGGAAACCTCAGAGGTAATGAATGATCTGTTGTAATTGGAAAAGGGTCTGTGGTAAATATAGACTTTTGGAGGATAGTTATTGCATTTTGGGTTGTGAAATGTGACGGTAAATGGGTTCCTGTTTTCAGCTGTAGTCATTTGTAAACTTGTTTTAACAAATCTTGGACAGCTGCATAATCACTGTACACTGATGACAGTGCTCAGTCTAGTGAGTGCAAATGTCGATATAAAGTGTAACACTGCTAGAAACAGCTCGTACCAGTGAAACAAATTGTGGTTACAGAGCAGTTGAAAACAGTTTTTCCATGATAGACTATGATTTCAAAAAGTAACAAGATGCATAAATGGCTTTTTATGTATGAGTCCTGGTAATAAACAGGAAAAAATATTAGGATTAGCAACAAGCCATATATTAAGGAGTTCATGACTTAGAAGACATTAATCTACCTGAGTATTTGTGTTGTTAATGTGTTTCATTTGCTTTTTACCAATATACCAGATTAATTCAAGTACCTATTCACAAAACCAGATGGAAAAGCTGTTAGCCTAATTAAAGTTTCCCTCTTATTTGAGGAGAAACTGTACTTTTTTCTTTTTTTTTTATTTTTTTTTATGTGATCCATACGGGCAGGTGATTCTGTCTCCATTGGAGACAAGTGTATCGCTACAACTGAATGAAGTTCAAAAGCCAGTTGATTTTAATATCTAACTGATTTGTAAATTGCTAATCTACTAAAGTTTAAGAAATGTTACTTACAGACCTAAAAGCTAGTGCAGGAAATAACTGGTTTAGACATGTTTTTATTATTATTTTTTATTAACTCTGTGCTAGACTGTGCTTCTTTCAACCGTATTCTGATCTTGCTTCAAAACAGTCTCAAAGAAAATTTCCCAACTATGTAGAACTTTCGTTTTCCAGGTCATCATTATTTGTATTTTTCTGGTCTCTAGAAGCCACCACCCGTACAACTGTGAGGTGTTGTGTGGACAGAGGCAGGGAGAGATCTCCAGCACCACAGTGCATAGAGAGCTAATGGGCAAATCAGTCAAAGCCAACAGTGTATTTTACATATGAAGGAACTGAGACAAAGGGACATTAAGCAATTTACAGTCTATGTAAGAGCCAAGAACTGAAAAAGCCTATGCTTCCTCATATTTATCTAGTACAATGTCTAAATGTATCTACTAGATTCAGATCACTGAGTTCTAATTATTCTCCTGTAGTATGAACAGCTCTTTCTTAACTACACATAATGAAGTCTTTTCTCATCCTTCTACTTTTCAAAGCTGAATGTTTCAATTATCAAAGCGTTTTCTCATAATAAAGATTTTTTTAATCCTTATATATGCCTTGTAGACTTTCTGGCATAATTTTGTTTTTATTTTGAAAGAGATTTTATTAGCAGTATTTTAACAGAAAACATTTAAACAGTTAAAGATTTATACTGGAGATGAGAGGGATTATTGTGCTTTGTGGAGAAGGACTTTCTGTTTTGCAAGGGTTTATTTTTTGAAACAAAATTGTGTCACAACCATCTAGTCCAGAGGAAATAATATAGTGGAACAGTAATTGCACAGACCTGGAGGAAATCATGGCTTAGTTAAGTCAATGGAAAAGCTGTCATAGATGATGATGAGACCTATACTCTGCCCATTGATTACATTGCCATTGGAAAATTCATGCTGAAGCACCTGACAGCTCTCCTGTGTGCTGACTGGCTTCTCCAGCAGTAGGGAAAAGTCAGAGTAAGAACGTAAGCACTTCATCTGCTTTCTCAATGACTTTGGTCAGAATCATAAATACATTCTTGATAGTTAAGATATTTGTTGATATCAAGAAAGGGTAGATATTTTTCAATTAATTATTCAGGCATTTATGTTTATTTTCTACCAGTTTTATTTTCAGAAGCCTCTATAGCTCAGGCGGTCTGAAACAGCAAAGTTGCCCATTGTATGTGCATACATATGTTAGACATGTGTTTTACATATAGATTCTACACTTATATTCTATGAGCTATATTTACAGAAATTTATATAGTTCAAGCAGCCTAAGATACTAAGTCCTCTAGAAAGAGTAATAATCTTGCATAGATCTTCATGAATGTCCTACTTAATGCAGTTTTGTGTCCTCTAGAGCATCTTGAAAACTACCTTCCTTATATCCAAAAGATATAAGATTGTGATTAGATAAGGAACATGAAACTTACTGAAGTACTTCAAATCATTTGCCAACAGCAGAAAAATCCTACTTCCAGCTATGTTTGATTGAAAACATTAGCTGCTAATCTACTAATAAATGCATGAATTGGGGGGGGGGGAGAGGGATGATATGAATTTTGTGTTAGTGGTGCAATTTCAGAGTATTTAAAAAGTGTTTTCAGCTTCACTTGGAGTTATGATTGACCCACTTGATAAAGCAAGATCATCATGCTATGCAAACTGTTGTAGCTTCATTGATATCAAAAGGCAAATTTAGATGGATACAAATCCAGCTTGTAGACCCTAAAAATATGAAATAAAAGTCACTGCCAGACCAAATAATTTGAAAACTGAAAAGAGGTGACTGCTCAACCATCTGGAAGAGAGGTTGTGTAGAAAGAAGTAGTATCTCTTTCCAAGTTATCAACTTTTCCAAAACTTGTAACAAAAACATGAACCAGTAATTTTGGCAGTAGTTCAAACAACAAAGCTGAGAAATGAACTCATTACTACTCAAGGCCACACACACCATGGCAATGAAATACAGTAAAATACTACTCTTGATAATAGAAAAAGAGTTGCAGGTACATGGTCAAGACAATGGGAATTAAAAAGACTGCATAAAATACACCTGATAAAGTAAGTAGTATAAGCAAAATAAGTATTTCTTTTTAAAGTAGTCACTATTGACTTGGTCAGTTTTGCTTGTGGATTAACTGTAGCTGAGAAACCATTTATGACGGATGTTCAGTATGGAGAGAAAAAAAATTAAAAAAATTAAAGCAACATGGTTCTTGACTCTTTTCTTCAGGATATCTTCCAATTCATACACACTTATAGCATCAGACGTGATCTTCTGCTTATGGGTCCACAATCTGATCAAGTATCAGACTAGAAATCAGATTTTCACTCTGTTCTACCTGTGGCCACATGTGCTGTTTAGAAAGGCTGTGTACTCTGCAAGATGGATTAAGAGGACTGGAAAGAGCCTGTAAGTAACGTGATAGGTGACTGGCTGTGTGACTCAGAGGAAATAACCTTTTTCCTTGAACATAGTCACTAGAAGGACTGTTGCCAAGCATAATTTCAATCATATAAGGCTTATTAATGCAGGCCCAGGTAAATAAAGATATAATTTAAATGTATGGATTACTAGCAGTAGTACTTTCCTGAAGAACAGCTGTTGTTTCTTTTAAAATGCTTTCATATGGTCTCTCTGACACCCCCCTTTTCCCTCTTCTACTTCCCACCTTCAACTCCTCCTCTAGAGAGAGGTGTAGGAACTCTTGCCTTTTACTTGTGCACTTGCAATGCTCAGAATTGTGTTCTCATGAGGTGCAAACATATGGGCTTTGTTTTATATTCTTTCTTTTTCTATTTTTTTTTCTGTTACTAAAGGACATGATTTTAAGCATATCTTGAGTTTAGTGTCAGTATGTGTATGAGGAGTTGTATTGCAACATTTTGAAACCAGCATGGCCATAGTGGTTGTATTAACAAAATTTGCAATTTCTTTATTAGAACTTCTTATTCTATGGCTTGCAGAAAATAATTTCTGCCTGCAACACTCTTCAGAGCTACTCATGCCATCAGTATAAAATCCCTTAATGACTTTGTAGAAGCAGAAACATACGGTGCTCAGTGTTTTAGTATACACATAGTATGACAAATCTTGGTCTCTCTTAATTGAAGAAATACTGCTTGGCTTAGCTGTGTGATGTCCTTCACAGCCTATAAGCAATGTTTCTTCTTCAAGAGATATTTCTGAAATCGTAAGAAATTCAACATTTACAGAAAATTCAATGAGTCAGTCTTGACAGTTACTCATAAATGATGTGACTTACATCTAAAGTAAATTCTGTATAAATTTTTCTGTCTGAAATAATAACTCTAAAAGTGACATTTGGCCTTTAGATATAGATGCAAAAAAAGGGGAAATTAATCATAGCAAATGAGTCATTTTAATGATTACAAGATTCCACGGAATTGTTTTTATGAAAGTTTTGTTCCCTGAAGATGCTCTACACCTAATAAAGTTTTAGAAATTTAATTGAAAAAGTTGAATAAAGAATTAAAATTATCATGTGCCTTTTTTTTTCTGAAATACAAACGAGAAAAGAGATTATTTGAAAAAGAAGCTAAGGTGAATATCATGTTAGTATTCCTCTGAATACCGTATCAATTTCTTTCTATTGTTAATAAAATTATGGTTGGTTTACTGGGTGAGATGATTTTAAAATAAATAGCTTTTATGGAGATATTACAAAAATTTTAGTATCACTATCTCACAGTGTTGAGATAATGAGAAAGGAGATACACTTAAAGGTCATTGCTTATGCTGCAGTTATGCGTCTTACAATGCCTGAATGATATTTCTAAAAGAGTAGCTGCATACTTATAACTTGCAGGATTTATATTCTTTCAGATGCTGACAAACATACATCTATCTAGATAATGGAAATTATTCTGGTTTTTTATATGTGTGTGTTCATGTAAATACAACGTATAGTGCATTCAGCCGTGAATCATGAATATATTTTGATGATGCATGAGGAATGAAAGCATTCAAATCTGATTTTCAACTGAAGGGAAAAAAGTTTTAATTGAATTTCACCAGTCCATTGAGATGAGGTGATTTCATTTAACCCTTTCTCTGTTAAAAATGCTTGTCAAGCTATAAGTCTAAAGAATTTTTGTAGAGATTTTCAAAGCCGGCTGAGAGAACTAACATTTAACTCCAAGTGAAATGCAGTAAAACCTATTGAATTGCCAACAGAATTATGCACTGAACTTTGGTGTTAAAGGCACATGACAGCGGAGTTTCACATCCTTTGCTGGGCTCTTCATTTATTGTAACCCACTTTTCTGTATTAAGATGTTAGCAGATTTGTACTGATATTATGCCCCAAAACTGTGACACTTTCACAATAAACCTTTGTAATTTCCTTGTGTTTTATATATGCGTTCTGAGCACTGTTTCCAACTGTTTTTTCTTGATTAGATAGAATCATAGAATCATAGAATAGTTAGGGTTGGAAAGGGCCTTAAGATCATCTAGTTCCAACCCCCCAGGGCAGGGACACCTCACACTAAACCATGTCACTGCCAGCGATGGAACACTCACAACTTCCTTGGCCAACCCATTCCAGCATCTCACCACCCTCACAGGAAAGAATTTCTTCCTTAGATCCAATCTAAACCTCTCCTGTTTAAGTTTGAACCCATTACCCCTTGTCCTGTCACTACAGTCCCTAATGAAAAGTCCCTCCCCACCATCCCTATAGGCCCCTTCAGATACTGCAAGACTGCTAGGAGGTCTCCACACGGCCTCCTCTTCTCCAGGCTGAACAGTCCCAACTCTCTCAGCCTGTCTTCATATGGGAGATGCTCCACTCCCCTGATCATCCTTGTGGCCCTCGTCTGGACTTGTTCCAACAGCTCCATGTCCTTTTTATGCTGAGGACACCAGAACTGCACACAATGCTTCAAGTGAGGTCTCATGAGAGCAGAGTAGAGGGGCAGGATCACCTCCCTCAACCTGCTGGTCACGCTCCTTTGGATGCAGCCCAGGATACGGTTGGCTTTCTGGGCTGCAAGCACATACTGCAGCCGGCTCATGTTCATGTTTGTCATCAACCACCACCCCCAAGTCCTTCTCCACAGGGCTGCTCTGAATCTCTTCTCTGCCCAACCTGTAGCTGTGCCTGGCATTGCTCTGACCCAGCTGTAGGACCTTGCACTTGCCATGGTTAAACTTCATGAGGACATCATGCCCACCATAAACATCAGCCCACCTCACAAGCATGTCAAAGTCCCTCTGGATGGCATTCCTTCCCTCTAGCGTATCCACCAAACCACACAGCTTGGTGTCATCAGCAAACTTGCTGAGGGTGCACTCAATCCCACTGTCCATGTCTGCGACAAAGATATTGAACAAGACTGGTCCCAACACCGATCCCTGAGGGACACCACTCGTCACTGGCCTCCAGCCAGACACTGAGCCATTGACCACAACTCTTTGCATGCAGCCATCCAGCAGTTCCTTATCCACCGAGTGGTTCACCTATCAAATTGATGTCTCTCCAATTTAGAGACAAGGATGTCGTGTGGGACAGTGTCGAACGCTTTGCACAAGTCCAGGTAGATGACGTCAACTGCTCTACCCCTGTCCATCAGTTCTATAGCCCCATCATAGAAGGCCACCAAATTGTTCAGGCAGGATTTCCCCCTAGTGAGGCCATGCTGGCTGTCACCAAGCACCTCGTTGTTTTTTATGTGCCTTAGCATGCCTTCCAGAAGAATCTGTTCCGAGGTTTTGCCAGGCACAGAGGTGAGACTGACTGGTCTGTAGTTCCCCGGGTCATCCATTTTCCCCTTCTTGAAATGGGGGTTATATTTCCCCTTTTTCCAGTCATTGGGAACTTCTGCTGACTGTCATGATCTCTCAAATATGATGGCCAGTGGCTTAGAAACTTCATTTGCCAGATCCTTCATGACCCATCCATGACCAATCCATTCATGGATGGATTTGATCAGGTCCCATGGACTTGTGCATGTTCAGGTTCTTAAGTTGGTCTCGAACCAGATCCTCTCGTACAGTGGGCCCAAGGTCTTCATTCTCACATTCCCTGTGTCTGCCTTCCAAGGCTTGGGTGATGGCCTTTACTGGGGAAAAGCTCAGATTGTTTTCTTTGTGATTTTTTTTTTTTTACAGGAAATTCTTATGATTTTCTGCAAGGTTCTTCTGCATCTCAAAGCCATAACGTGAAAGAAAAGGTTTTGATGGGGTAGGTCTGCAAGAGGTTGTATATTTTTCCTATAGTGTGATATGGATTTAAAAAGTCTGTTAAATCTGTGGAAGATTTCCTTCTTTTCCGTGATCAAGGAGAGCTCATAGTTTCCCCAAGCCGTCTCTTTCATGGGACAGGTTTTTATTGTTTTTATTTTTGTTTTGTTGATTTTGGTTTTTGTTTGTTCACTTGTTTTTGTTTTAGTTTCAGTTTCTCTGTGTTTTTCTTGTCATTTTCTTATTCTCTAGATTACTTTTTCTTTGAAATACACGGTGTAGTTCTATTCTGTTTTCCATAGGCACATTTTCTTATATTTCTCTGGATCTGGAGACTGTATTCTTATGTTATTATGTGACAAAATAAAGTTGATGTGACTTCAGACTTCTAGATTTACAGGTTTAGGCCAAACCCGTAATATTTTTTTCTTTTTAAGTCAACACAGGTGATGCCTTGGTATTAGAAATCTATTTATCACTCCATCGTTTTCTTACAATAAAATTGCTGACAAGTCAAATACTTCAAAACAACAAATTACTTAAAAATATGTTAAACAACATTATTCTAGAAGAAATCTTTTATTTATATGAAATGTTACCTGTAAGCATTTTCACTCATGTCATTAGAAATCTAACCAGAATTTCTCCCATGAAAAGATGAGATTTAATGAAAAGGCTGCTTATAACACCATTATCCCAAAGTATTTCCTGAATTTCACATGAACACTGATCAAAACCTGCTGCTTTTTGGGGATTGTGTCCTCAGTATTTGCCATTCACAGTATTAGGGAAAATAAATGAACTGTGCCCTTAATTTTAAGGTTAATGCTCCTAGAGGTCCTGACATTAAAGACTGGAATAGAGCTTGAAGTGTTTATGTATTGATATAGATTGAATTAAGGCACCTGGGGATTATGAGCGTGAATATATGCAAAAATAGACTTTTGCATGTGATCATTAATTGAGCCAAGTATGTTAAAAATAAAAAGAACTAGAGAAATTTTGAAAGGTGAGGAAATATTTGCAGGGTGAACTCTCATTAACTTGGCAGTGGGAAGATGTCAGATACCTTCCCTTCCAAACCCTGATATTTAATCAATATGCAGTGTTAGAGCTACGTCTCTTCCAAAAAACTAGCAGTTTGTGAGAGGTTTTATATTTTCTGGATTCTGCAGACTTCTCAATACAACCTTGTACAAATATCAAAGTGAGAAGATTTCATTAAAAGCTTAAGCAGCCTTGGGTATCTGCCAGTACGCTCTAGAAGAGGGCCCTTTCAGCCTATGGGCGGTGCAGACACAATCAACTAATGGGCATATCTATATTACATCTTAATATTAAGATACTATGTTTAATTATTTTAAGTTTCTCTGTGTTTTGTCATCTCAAAGAAGAGGAAATAATCCTGTATTGCCAACAGATTGTTCCAATTTGGAAAAAAAAAACCCACAATCTCTCAACCAGAAATAGAAAGCTAGCTAAACTCAGACATTGTAGGACCACAAAGTAAAGTGTAGGAAGATGGGTCAGCGTATTTTAGAATACTGTTGAATAATACTGTTAACTGCTGTTTCATTTTCTAAATTTACTGGGATTTGCAAACAGGCTTAGCCTTTCCTAATTTACATTAGTTTAGAAGTGCATGAGAATTGGTTCAAATATTTCTGCCTTGAATATTTAAATTTCCCTTTCTCGTCTTTTGTATCGTTGCTGGTTTGTCCAACATATATTGAGTTTTGAAAGATTTAATATCTGTCTTTAGTCAATAAAATGCTCCCCTTTAGTTTACACTGCATCTTTGTATTTGTCCTTCTTTGGCATGGTGCATAGTTCTTCCTGTAGGGCATTTTGTTGATACTGAATGTCATAAGTTACTGAGATTGTTTCAGTCTGCTAAGTGTTTTTCTAGTTCGGATTTTTTTTTTTTTTTTTGTTT
>NDXB01005537.1:0-36148 GCA_002631895.1 Agapornis roseicollis | reverse complement strand
TTTCGGATTTTTTTTTTTTTTTTGTTTTACCTACAGGGTAAAAAGATACATTTTCTATTATTAAGAAGTTTAAGGTATCTGAAGCTTCCAGTATTTGAAGGCTGGTTATAGGGATGCTGGAGAGGGAGTCTTCATTAGGGACTGTAGTGACAGGACAAGGGGTAGAGGGTTCAAATTAAAACCGGGGAGGTTTAGATTGGATATAAGGAAGAAATTCTTTCCTGTAAGGGTGGTGAGGCGCTGGAATGGGTTGCCCAGGGAGGTTGTGAATGCTCCATCGCTGGCAGTGTTTAAGGCCAGTTTGGACGAAGCCTTGGATGACATGGTTTAGTGTGAGGTGTCCCTGGTTATGGCAGTGGGTTGGAACTAGATGATCTTAAGGTCCTTTCCAACCTTAAATATTCTATGATTCTAAGGTGTTCGTACAGCACAATAATGAATCATTATCATTTTTGTCAGCATGTGCTTTCATAGAGAGTTTAAGAGAAAGGCAGTAGTAAAACAAAAATAAATATTTTTTTAATGGATCAGATTTAGTCACGTTTCAGTATACCTAATAAATATGAAGACAAGACATATTAAAGCTTAAATAATATTTTTCATCATATATAGAATATATTTCCCAGGTAGTTATACAGCTTTCAAATATGACATTTAATAACAATAATATTGCTTTACTTGAAAAGGATATAATAATTTTATCTTCATAGTAGAATGGTTATGTGTGTGACCTCTGTCCTTTGCTTGTTTACAGAAGAATTATTATTAAAGTATACAGTGAAATTTTGTCTTGCTACTTTCTCAAAGTGTAGGAAAGGGGAGAAAAAAATTCCCTAACTTTATATTGCTTGTAATGGGAGAATTTATTGATATATTTTCAGGTGAGGAAATTGTAGGAAACCAGAAAATGTGATCTTCTGTTTCCAGTAGCTGATTTTCCTTAAAGTACTTCTGAAACTCTTTCAAGCACTTTGCATGCTTAGCTACTAAATATCACACGTGAGTCATCACAACGTTATGTGTGAGCAATATCTGTGTACATTACAGTAGTGTACATCTAAATGTGTCATTTATATGCCCAGATATGACTTAAAGGTCTGTGCCTTTAAGCACATTTACACATTTACAATGAATACGAGTTCAGGCAGCAAAGATTAATTATACACACATTGCTAGTACTAATATTTGTACTTAATTTGATTTACAGTACACCAAATAGTAAATCTGACTAGAAAGTTACATATACAGCTATTAATATGCTCCTTTTATAGCACTTTATTCATTTTTTAAAAGCATATTAAATGAGTTTTAATGTTTGTAAAACAGATGAAAGGCATGTAAAGCTAAGATAAAACCCAGTGAATATGATTATTTAGCAATAATATAGATTGCTTTTACACTCTTCTGTTTGAGCCCATTGTGATAGTTTGCATTTCAAAAGATGAAAAGGAGTCTAGCTACAATTAATTACTGTGAATTGAAAGCATCAATTAGGAAGTATCTGGCCCTTGGTAATGAAAAACAGTGACAGGAAAGTAGTGAAAAGAGGTTTGAATATTAGTTATCCTTTGATTTCAGCTCCTCTTCATGGTTGAAGAGCAATATATGCTGTAATGTGTCACACAGATTTATCCTTGCAGTTTCAGACTGATGGCTTGATGTCAGCACAGTGCTGAGAGGGGCCTTCTTGGAATAAGTCTGTATGCAGCTTGTACTATGTAGCAACATGTTCTCATCAGGGTAGATATGCTTGAGCTGAGACCATGCTGCTGTGGCTAGGCTTCTGCCAACATGGTAGTAAGATATCCAGTTTAGGCACACTAGTTTCTTGTGGAGCACAGTACTTTGCATATCTTCCTCAAACCAAGATGTTTGCACTGTTAAAGTCAATAAACGTTTGTGAAGTCACCAAGTATAAAGGGAGGTGGCAGTCTGGGGTTTAGGGGGCATAACTTCCTAAACCAAAGCCATAATTTATTATTATATGTAAAAAGTAAGATGGGTGTTATCCTGACCTCATATGAATTCAGGAACAGCCCTCAGCACTCTTTCTACCTGAAATGTATGTATAAGAAGGGAATTGTCCAAATACCAAAAACATTTTCTTCTGTCACAAAAGCACTATTTTACAGTTCAACCCACTCCCTAGGAATTTAAAGTACCTACAGGAAGCACCTTAGAGATCCTGACAGAAGCTCCCAGTACAGCAGTAAATTTGCTAGGGCAGAATGCTCAACAAAGAGAATGAGAAACAAAATTTATCATTTCATATCCGTTAGTGCCTATCTATGGTGCTGTACACACATTAATAATAAAAATGTTAGGCTTATAAAATAAGGCTTCTGCGCATTTCTGAAATACATTCTTTCTCTTATCAGTACCCAAACTTTATGATAGACAATCACGTAATTTCCTGAGTATGCTGTTCCTGAGGTGGAGCACATATAATACATCTGCCATTAACAGGAAATAAATATGTGCCATTTTGGCATTAAGATTCTTGTCCCAATATGATATCAGATCTTTTTTATTTTGTTTTAGCTGATACCTTCAGTAAACCAGAATGCCTAAGGACTTGGACAGTCAGTTAACAGTAGAAGCACATGGAAAAAAATGCTTTTCCTTTCAGTGTCATACGACCATCTGCTACATTTTTAGAATGTTTTGGGCTGTTTTGTTTTTATTTATTTTTTTTTTTTTCCCTGCAGACTATTAATAGGAGCTACACAGCAGCTNAAGAACTTGTGCTATATTTTTAAAATGTTTTGGGCTTTTTTGTTTTTTTTTTTTTTTTTTTTTTTCCCTGCAGACTATTAATAGGAGCTACACAGCAGCTTAAACTGTTTCCAAATAGTTAACTTCAAAAGTCATATTCTTGGCCATATGTTTGATGGGTTTGGGTTTTTTTTCTGCATCAGACTGAAACCTTTTTTTTTTTTTTTTTTTTTTCTGGTCTCTATACTGGCTCTATCTTCAAGCTGCTGTGTTGGAGTTTAAAAAAAGAAACGCAACCAAAACCAAAACAACAAAGAGAACCCAAAAATTTCAAGACCTCAACAAAACAACCATCTGAACTCCCTAGTATATTAGAGAGTAATATAGCTTTTAAATCATAATGAATTCTCCTGCTTTGTATTCAGTTTATTTGATTTTGTCAGATTAACATGTCACTACTATGAAATACGTTTACTCTTTCAATGGTTTACTTCATCAAAAAAGTACCCAATATACATATGAGGAATCCATTAGGGATTTCTCAAAATTTCAACTTTGCAGATATGTAGAGATATACATATATGTATGCACAGATACATGCACACACACCTTTTGCAATGTCTTACAGATGGCATTGTTCAGTGTATTTTTGGGGAATTTTCTTTCTAATATATGGAAAGATTTTTAGAACTGCTGTTCAAGGTACTAAACACTATTTCTACTTTCATCTTTTGTGCCCTTATCCTGAATTATTTAGTGACTGAGTCATGTTGTGGGAGGTTGGTTTGTTTTATTACAGAGGAGGCAGCAGTTCACTGTGAGATAGATTAGAAGAAATAATTTTTATCTACTCTTTAGAACTGTATATCTGCTTGTGTCAATTAAAAACTACATGCCTCAAATTGTATACATGTAGCTATTTTCCTAAGCTTTCAAAGATTAAATCTTTGAAATTAAATCTTCTTCAAATATTAATTTTATTAAGCTAGTCAAAAGTATAATAGTTTGTAAACATTTTATAAATGTTTGTACAGTATCCTACCATAAAATACAGGTAGATTCAAAGGTGCATGGTAGACCTTTGTGAAATAAGTCCTAAATGTGTAGGGCTCTTTGTTTATAAGTCATTAGTGGGCACATAAACCTAATACTTCTATTCATCTTCTAAGTGATTCTCCCTCTGTTGAGGTTTAAATAATTCATAGTCTTTACTATCCTTGTCTAATAAATACAAGTATTATTGCTATTATAAAAAAACCCTAGAAATTCACAACAGCATCAAAGCCAACATATAAATTAACCTGTAAAGACCGCATTCTGCTCTTGTAGAAGTATTATTTTTTATCATCTTTGTGTATCACAGTCACTGCTCCCATTGACGTCAAGTATTACTCTCTATAGTAATGATCTGAGTACTCTATTACTCATAAAAGAATCTAAATCAGTGTCCAAGCTGTTGAAACAATTATCCCACTACAGAAACTTCCTACGTTCCCAGAGAATCTTTTAAGAGATGGTTGTTAGGAAAGCAAACAAAGACAGTTTCACATGCTCATGGAACGCCATAGAACTGGCAGGGGTATTAACAGCTCAGCATGATTCATTTGTCCTTCTTGAGTGCTCCAAATTCATCACTCCACATGACAAATTTCACATTTTTATTGGATTTCCACTTCTTGGAGAAAAGCTACATTTCCATTTTTAACAGATTTTCAGCTTTCAGAATGAGACTTAAACTATTTATTATTTCTAATCTCCTAGCAATTGTGTACAGATAACGTAAAGCTTATAAATTAATTTTTATAACAGTCTGTACAAGAATGCAGGTTGCTGAGCAAAGGAAAAGAGGTTTAATTAACTAGACAGTTAATTACTAGGACAACAGCAATCATTTGTTTAGAGCAATAACTTTTACATAATACAACAGTTCAAATTTTTGGTCTCAAAGAAATACTGCAGAATCTCCACTAAATGGTGAAGCTGGAGGGGCTCATTTTTATCAAGATAGATAAGAGTTTTATAAATAGTTGAGTAAAGTCTTAATCAGGTATGAACACGTATGGTTAATATTCAGATGTATTTACCATGGAGACATGCTGAAGCTGACAAATGCAGTCTATGCTAATAAATTAGTAGTTTCGCCAGTGTCATATAATTTCCTGTTCCTTTGACTCTTTTAAAACAGAGATTCTTAGTCTTTAAGCCCATGGGCAGCACATTTAAGACAGTAAAAATCTGTAATTTAGACCTGTTCTGATCCACTAGAACTCTGTAGAATGCCTGTACAAATCCCAGGGGTACTTGCCTCAGAAAGTTATTGGCTATTAATTTGTTTGGGGTTTTTTTGTTGTTGTTTTTTTTTGTTTTTTTTTTTTTTGTGTGTGTGTGTGGAAGGAGGTATTGTAAAGAAACATACTCAGCTGTCTAAATTAAGGTGTCTGGTCTAGGGTTCTGCCATAGCCAATACACAGCAGCGGGTTTGTTGTTAAAGCAAGCATGCTCCACTACAGGAAAATGTGGAAGAGAAATGCTGTAACATTGTTTGTTGAGCATGCTACAAATTGCTTTTTTTCATTTTTTATTCTCTGTTTGTACATGTTATTAATAGAGACTGGACAGCTAATTAAGATTAGTTACCTAATTACCAGTCCTTAGAATTAGCTACCTTAGGTCATCCCTTTAGGAACTATAGGTTGCTATTGCTAGCCAACTGCCTAGGCAATTAAGTTCGGTGGAAAAGCCACAATTCCTCCATCTGCTTTCTCCTGCTCTGTACTGGTCATGATAGGATCATATAGACAGTAACTGTTCAATTATGCCAGTCTGGTCAAACTGAATCTAAAGCTGTCCTTGACGGCTTTGTTTCCTCTGTCCAGCAAAGTAAGGATAAGAAAAAACTTGGTTTTAGAAGTATGACTAAGCAAGTTTGGTACCATGTTAAGGATGGTATTCACATTTTCAATTTCAAAGTAAGAAGTGCTCCTTTTTTCATCTGTTTCTGTAAAAAACACATCCAAGTGTCCCTTATAGGTTCACTTGATGAAATCTGTAGTCTTCAGCCCCTCCGTTTTGTGTTCTTAGTATTCTCCACATGACCAGTTTTTAGCCTGAAACTGACATTTTGACTGTGATCTGAGATTTCAAGGCCTCTGAAACAGATTGGGTCAGGTGGTCTAGTTTGTATCTTTCTCTAGTAGGCATTACATTATAATTCCCCAAAAATATTATTGTTATTCACAAATCACTTCTCACAGTTAGGTAGTCTTTATGCAAATTCTAGTGGGCATACCAGTCAGCTGAAGCTGCTCATGCTAAACACACAGTTGTCCCTGTTTTACAAGACACTCCTGACTCTAAGCAGGTTTTATTCCATATATTTCTAACCTCATTTACATCTCAATAATAGCACACCCCATGTGTTTGCACATTTCTTTTGTTGAGGCTTGTCATTCGGATGTTACCTTTTATCCCACCTCAAGCTTCAACATAGAAATACTTGTCATCTTGTGATCTACTGAGCATTAATATTCTGCAAGGCACTATGGGGGTTGTGCCTCACTGAGCACATTTTCACCTGGAAGCATTATTTTAATATAAACATTTGCTTAATATTCTGTACATTTATGGTATTTTATTTGCATCAGTGCTTTACTGAAAGTAATTTAAATTCAGTGGAAACTGATTATGAATAAAGAGGCAACCTCTTTCATAGTAGTTTTAATAATACATATAGAGATTATAGAATTTATGTGCCCAATTGGAATAACACTTTGTGTGGATTAGTCCATGTCCAAGCATTTAATCTATTTCTACATGGGCACTGGATTGTATATTTAGGGGACTTTTCTTCACAGCACTGTGTTGTGCAGCTTTATAAAAGTTTAATTATGGGTCATCCTTTGCATAATAATTCTTTTTTATTGAATAATAAGCTATTAAAATAAATAGTGTCTCACAGAGGACCTGTTTTAGCTCTTTGCAGCTGGAATAAACAAGCAGTTTGGAGAGACAGACATAACCCTTGCAGAGTCTTTCAATTGTTATGCTGTGATGGCATTTTGATCTCACAGGTCTTTCAGAACATAGCAGCCCTTGTTGGCTTTGAATTTTTGCTGAGTGCAAGGAGTTGTGGATGGCTTGTACATCTGAGTTGCATTTGCCTCATGTGACTTATAGATGATTACTATAAACTGTTCATCTATTTTTCCTCCATCCCACATGGGTTATATGCACCTTTTAGAGTAGAATACCTAAACTCTGAAGACAACTTTCAGTTCCTCTTGACTACAGATATAGCAAGGATAATTAAACTAAGCATCTAGATAATCTAGAAGGCTGAAATTAAACAACATGAATCACAAATCAGTACTCCTACTTGGTGTCATCCTGGGCTGCTGTCCTAAACTTGGGCTACTACTGAGGATTCCTAAATAAGCTGATCTTGAGATGCAGGAAGATCTTGAGAGCCTCTAAATGTCAAGTTTTATTTTGGTTCTCAGAGCTTTTGAAAATCATGCAAAGGTAATGAAGGTTTGATACTTAAATGTAAGTATTTGAAATTTGAAACTTGATATTTTCTTTGTCTTAATTTCCACACCTATGAAGTAGAGGTAATAAATACTTAAATACTTTAGGCAGAGGTGTATTATTAACATTCATTTATAATTAATGTTCATGCAGTTTTTAAGATTCAAAGTGACATGCAACTGTTAAATATCACAATCAGGGTAGCTCTACAAATGAAAAAGGTTTACTTGAGCAATAGAAAAACCTATTTTTATCATTTCACCATATAGGTTAATCACTGAAAATTTTAAGGAGTTTATTTTAATGCTGTACTAGTTGCACGATATCCTTTTTGTAATATGTTAAATTGCAGTGGTTAATTTCGTAGCGTTTTTGAGCACATATTTATCTAGAAATAAGCCAGTTTTAATATCACAACTGATATAAAAATTCCAAGATATGTATATGTTGTGTACTTTTGTGGTACATATCTGGTACTGACAACCTTATGATAAATTATGTTACCACATGATCACAGAGCCATTGCAAAGCATTATTTTGCAATACACATTCACTATCACTGTATCTTTTACCTGAACATTTGAAGCTTAATCACCAAGCAGGCTCTAAAACTGGTCAGCTTAACATTCCTTCATATTCTTGCAGCATTAAGTCTCTTCTTGCAGCTAGATGTTCAGGAAAGTCAATGTTTTTTTTTCAGTGACCATGACTGTAAAAGAGACCATGCCCCACACTTTCCACTGTATTTTTAACAGTAGATATAGCAGATCAACCATGGGCTTCTGCAGAGCTAATAAAACAGGTGTTCCTCTTACATTAAATTTAATTTCTTGTCTTCAAATTTTGCTAGTACTATCTATAGGATATTATTGGTTAGCTATTATATTAGCACATTCTCAAAGCTGGTAAAATGTCTTTAGGTATTATTTCCCCTTCTTCTTTGTAACAACTTTATGATTGTATTAGATGCATATTCTACTTTTAGGTAGGCCCATTTGCAAGTAGTGACAATAGCAAATTCTGAAGTTCTTTAATTATAATATTTAGGAGGAATTAAGGAATCTTTGAAAATATCAGACTATATTCTTAGATTGTAAACTATGTTCTGCTCTGTTTTTAAGCAATTCAAGTGAATGACAGGAATATAAGAATAATGGAATTAAAAATTCAGCACATCTCAGATAAAGGAAGTTTTATAATTACCTTACTGAACTCCAGGTTTTGGTACTGTATTCTCATTTTGTATGCAACTGTGATGGTTAGCAAATAAAAAGCCAAGGACATTTTATGCTTATGAAGGTCACAAATTTCAGGTTAAATAAATTGCAAAGGCATAGAATATGTTAATATGCCATGTATGTCAAAATACAATGTTTCAATAAGGCTTGAATGAGAAAACATTACTTTATTCTGTTGCTGCCTGTTGATTAGTAACTATTTTTGAGTTTACCTCTCCTTCAATGCTATTTTTACTTCAATAGATAGAACTTAAACATATTAATGTACTCAACAGTAGAGAACAGTTTAAATTTATTCACCACTGAAGGGGTTCAGCTATGAATTTTTATATCTTAATGCTAGTCCAAGCACTTGTGCGTGCTAATTTTTCTTTCCTGTTCCCCCTTATTTTGTAGCGGAAAGAAGTTGGCTATTGGCTGTGGAAACTAAACACTATGCTTGGATCAATTAATTGTTTTAAAAAAATTGCTTTTAATCCAGTAACAGCTTTAAAAATTAATTCCTGGTTTGGTTTTGGCATTCTTTAACCATTGGTATACTGTTACCCTGTCCTAAATAATAACCTTTTTGTCTTATCTAGATAGAATCTGTTCAACTGCTGTGAACAATAAAAAAAGATGCATTTTGTGTCCAAGTGAATGCTGAGGGTGCTCTTCTACACAGTTAACAAAGACACTGTGGTGAGGACAAGGACAGGGCATCATTTTTCTTGCACCACTAGTGGTTCTTGGTAAGTTGCTGAAATAAGAGGATTAAGCCAAGAAAGCCATTCTACATTTAGGTTTGAAAAGCAAGCAAATTCCAGGCTCTGTATGTAGGAGCTTTGTGCTGAACAACACCAGACTTTCCGCAGATTCATTTGCATGTATTTTTCTCATGCTGAGTTCAAGAGTCTTTTTTCTCCTCTGAACAAGAAGTTGGAGGAGGAATTCAAAATATTTTGCACAAATGCAATCCAGAATCATATTAGAATTTGAGGATTTGCTCATCTTTTGAGATTTAACAGGTTCAGATATGCTGTGTTTCAAAAAAGATCTTTCTTATTTGTTTGCAGTCTGAGGCAATCCTGTGATATACAGCACTGACTCAGCTATAGTGACAAATAACTGCAAAAAGTAAAACTGCTCATCTCTGGGGGAAAAAAAAGAAAGTAAAAAAAAAAAAGCCAACATATTTGCTTGGAATCTCCTGTTGTCTGCTCTTTACTGTTATTTCTACTACAGCCATTAGCTATTTTTGTTTCATACAATAGTGGTGTTGGCTGAAAATTCAATATTAGTCTTCATTGTACTGGGGGTAAATGGGATAGTATTCAAAAATGTGAGAAAACACCACATGAAGTGTAAATAAAAGAAATATTTTATGCCGCAGCAAAAGAAGAAAATGAATGTGTAAATGGACTGATGCTCGTTTTCTTGCCTGTGACAAGGTCCCACACTTTTCAGATATGAACATACATATAATTATTATTTTATCAAAAAAAGAAGTACCCAAAGCTATGCTAGGATTCACACTATAATTTATGTGAATTCATAGGTTCAGCCCTGGGTACAAAGTTTTAACATAAGGCTGTCATTAACCAGGATCGCACGTATTTCCCAATGTCTGCTAGCAAAGAAACAAACTGTGACTTCTAAGTTTGCTGGAGATAATGTGCCACCAGGCTGATCAGGCATTCAGTGTAGGTAGTTCTTCTCCTGTATCTATATTTTGTCACACAGTATATTTGATGGATCTACACATATTGTGCTATTGATTACAAAAACTATTGCAACTCACCAGTGTGTAGGAGAATGTGTTTTATTGAGGCTATTGGCTTTTTTACACTAACTGTTTTGCCAATTAATTTGCATAGCTTTCTTCAATATTTCCATGACAATTGCAAACCTAATTATTGCATTTCACCAAGATTAATTGTAGGGTCATTTTTTTACAAAGTAAGTTGTCTAGCTTCAAGGAAGGAATTCAGTTCAATATAATCCAATTGTCATCTCAAAATGGTTGTATATGTCAGGTCTAATGCAGACTCTTGATACAATTTGGTGACCTAAATGGCTATTTGTATAGTTTTGGCAAAAGATAGCTTAGAACTAAGGACTACTTGTAGACTAACCTTTCCATTTAGCTTAAAGATACAGCATTCTGTAGATAAGATATTTAGCACTTCCTTTTTCATCCCAAGAGAAATCTAGTTGGAATCTAGTTCTTCTAAAAGAAATGCAATTAAGCTTCCTTCTCCAGTCTTACATCCACTTTTTCTTACTAGAAACAAGCTCCATTATTTATATAAATCCAGAGTAATATTACTGAAGACACAAACTGATGATGACAAAAGGTTGTTTTGTGGACTGGTGGTGAGAAGTCTAATTTGACCATCTGATGTTAGGTAACTTGCAGCTGCATGCCTATATTTCCTGAATATTGTTTCCATGTATGAGCAGGGAGTTTGGGGATGAAAAATGCCAAATAGCTCATTATTCATGTGAATGCACACAAGAATTAGCTTGACCTCCACACACAATTGTTTGCACAAACTTAATGCATGTTCACAGATTCTTGTGACCCAATTACTGAGCTAAGCCTATGACCATAATGCAGTAGGGACTATCATAACTAGAGAAAACTGTAGTTTTATTACAGCAGTATAACCTGCCTGGTTTCTTTCCTTTGCTACAGACTAGCAGCAGTGTTTTAATTCAGTATCAAGCAGCCTTGATTGCCATATAAGTTTTAAACAAGGAGCTGGTGGAGTGGCTTATTTTTAATACTGTTTTGGGTGCTTATTGTTTTAGCTTCAGTGTAACAAAATGTTGCCAGTTTGTGGTGGTGTTCATTTGGTTTGTTTTGTTTTGTTTGTTTTGATATAGAAGGTTTGACCACACAAAGTGCTGGTTCTTGCGTTAGCTCAAAAAAAACCTTTTTATTGCTTAATATGTTGTGTTTATGTATATATGTATGTATATGTTATGTATAATAATTTTTTAAGATGAAATATTAAAGCATTATAGTGTCTTTAAAATTACTATATGCCTATCACAAATAATTAAAGGATGGATGCAAGCTTTATCATAAATATCAACTCTACTTTTGTCAGTCTTAAAATAATCAGATCATAGATGCTATTTTGGTGGTTTTGGGGCAATTTTAAAATCACTTTGTTTTAGTAGCAAAACAGCTAGAAACAGGAAGGAAAATGTTTGCACGCAGGAACTCTCACTAACATGCACCACAGAGGCAGCACTTGTTGAACCCAGAAAAATAAAAATGTCATGGATGTTTCAAAACAAAAGAGGGAAAACCAGCTTTTACAAGAAAGAGGAAAAGGAGATACAGGACAAAAGAAAGTTTGTAGAGCCAGTTTTCTACTGATCAGGAGCAACACTCAGTAGTTGGAACAGACATACTGCTTGAGTGTGGTTGTGTGCTAATAATTGTTGACTGGAAATGTTTTTTTATCTGCTATAATAATAAATAAATAATAATAAATCTTTTACTAAGAGAAAGCAAAACAGTTAGGACCTATGAAATTTATCCCATGTCAGCAAAGTAGCTATAGGGTTTGAAACTGTTTTCTTGGAAGCATGGTTGGGATATTGAGCCACTTGACAAACTCACATGTTGTAGAACAGGAAGCATAGCATATTCACTTATTTGCATTTGTGTAAGTGACATGACATTGAAGCTAGGAATAGATAGAGACGTAGCAGTATTGGTGATTCCTGATAGGGTGTAAAAGAAAATGGATGCAAAGTATTTCTGAGGAAAAAAAATAAAAATCAAAAAACAACTTTGTGCAAATACAGCAAAGGTTATCTGTGTGTGCAGTTATCATATCTTTTAAATCTGTCTGTTTTCCATTAGAATTCATACATTTGTGTCCCTCAACACTGTTGGACAGAATGCTGGCATCTGAATTTTAACTGACTGAGACCACAACGTGCTAGTGTCTCAGGGGAAAACTGAAAGCTGGAAAATTCTTATGCTGTATTTAGTACAGATGAGGGCTTGGTAACAGAGTACTGCTTAAAATCAATGAAAGTAAAGCCTAGGTATGATTTTACCAGAAGAACTTGGAGAACTGGCATACAAACTTATGAAGCTGGTAGGGGGAGCCGGTTTTTCACCTCAAATGTTCACTCCAGCTTGGGGAGTGGGGAGTTGGGGTGGGGGGCTGTAACCACAGTAGAACAAATCCTGCAACAGGGAACTTGGATAAGGGGCTGTTAAGGTATGAAAGGTTTATTTATCGGGTGACCAATGCAACTGATGTATTCCAGCAAAAATCAGATGCACAGCAAAAGATTGATGGTGTTGCCTGTAATTTGGATGACATGCAAACACTTGGAAGAATTCAGAAGAGTATTTGCAAAACATAGAGAGAGTTCTAAAGGTACAGTTACAGTTAATATCAAATTCTGCCACTTTTCAAAAAAAGGTTTGCTGCTTGTGGCACTGTGTAGCCCAGCAAAAGAGCAGACAAGCACCATTAAACATGTACTAACATCTAAGAGTGTCTGAGCTTAGGTTACTCATTTGCTATGGAAATTTCCTCTAAATGTATTAGTGTGAGTCAGTCTGGTACTTGTTCTGTACTGAAAACCAGAAAACCAGATTGGACAGGAAAGACTGAAGGTTTTGAGAAATCACTCAAGGCATTGAGTGTTCCCAGGCTGTAGGGTGCATGTGAATAGGGCTGATTTGCTCAGAGCTGAGATTGTTGATTCAGTCTAATGATGGGAGGAAAAACCCATAGTGCTGGTGTTCTTAATTCTACTGAAGGTTGAGAGAAACTAAACCTGGAAAATGATGCTTTGGTATAATTTATTTTTTTAAAAAACACCTCACCACTGCTAGAGTACCAGACTTAAAGGAAGGTCTAGCCACACAGGAAGGAGAACCAAAGAGACCAATGAGTGCAGGATGAGCATTGTTGTCTAGTGAAAGGTGTCCCTGCCTGTGACAAATGGAGTTTGGAACTGGATGACCTTAAAGGTTTGTTTCAACTCAAATCATTCTACGATTCTATGAAAATTTAGTTCTTTATGATGTATCTGGAATTAGTTATCAAGCATCATCAAAATTGTAATAAGCTATAGTATCATGATTTGTCTAGTATACAAGAAATTACATGAAGGAAAATTCTATCAATATGAAATCCTTTTTCTAGATGACTTTATTGCTGATATTCAAATTAGTCTGTGACAAAATCAATTTTTTTGCTTACAATTAAAGTTCTATAACATAACAGCAACATCAGAGTCTGGAGTTCATAAGGAAGTGTTGTCAGGTAACATGACCAACCACAAGGATTTGTAAAAATAAAAGTAATGTGTTGCTTTACAGTTCATAAGATTAAACTAAAATGTAGAAGTCTGTGTGTGATCTGAGATGGAAGCTATATATTTGCTTTTGTAGTGGGGAGAAAACAAAACTAAATATATCAGTGATTAATGTGTATCCTCAGTGGCTAAAGAGGGTCAGCCTGTGCTGAAAGCATCACTATTGTGATTTATATTGTATCTGTCTCTTACCTGGTGCCCAGTGAGATCATTGAAAGTTACAATCATTATAATTCATGTCTCTAATATCATTAATTTGTGAAATGCAAGCAGGTGCTGCTTGGTATTAGATAGCATATGAAAATTTGGCACCACACTACTCAATGTCATTGAATGTAACCCAGTGTCCCTGACATTAAGGGTGTCAAGGAAAGGGTGTAAGAACTGAAGAAGCCCATCATGATACTTGTCCACAGTCCTTCCCCAGCTTCCAGAGATTTGGGATCACGGACTTTCTGAAAAAGAGGTGGTCTCTACTTTACTGTATGCATTAGCTCCCAGTGGGTCTTCCAACAGTTCCTTGAGTTCCTTTTAGCCTCTACAGAACCCTGTGGGAATGAATTCTACAGCTGAACGGTGGATAACTTGAAGATACTTATTGCTTATTTTTAATATATCCTCTGTTAATTTCCTTTGATGTTCTTTGGTTGCTGAAGAGAGAAGAAACAGATGTTCTCTGTACAAATTCCCATGCTATAGAATCATATACCACCACACTTCTACTAAATCTTTGTTATCCATGTTGTTCTTCTCTGTACCTCTTCCAATTATTTTTTGACTTGCACAGAATTTAACCTGTGGGGATAAAAGACACTGTTCAAGGCTAGGTTGGACAGAGCTTTGAGTGACATGGCCTAGGGTGAAGCATCCCTGCTCTTGGAACTAGATGATCTTAAGATACTTTCCAACCCTAACTATTCTATGATTCTATGATAAAATGGAATTACACAATGTCATAATCCTGTTTTCTGTGTAGCTCCCTCTTCATTTCCTAATTGTAACTAATGCATTTTCATTTAAGCTATTGACCATTAGGATGACATTTCTGCTGGTGTGTCTGGTATAAAGCCAAGATGTTTCTGAGCATTAGAGGTCATTTCAGGCAGTACTCAACATCCCCTATCAAGAGTTACGATTGATTTCTCCACATTTTTTATACTGTATTTATATTTATTTATTTATATTAGAAAAGTGTTTTCTGCCCACACTAAGATGAGACATTCAACAAAAAGGCTTTAGGGATACTGCTGCACTGCATTGCACTTTTTCTTTCTTGTGCAAGTCTGTCCAATGCACCAGGTCTCAGAGCACCTCAGAAAGTTTTCTCTCAAATGGGAATTATTTACTAAGCTTAGTTTATTGTTAGGCCTGCTGGAAATGCTGAAGAAACCAAGCCTTATAAAAGGGATGGAAGTAGCTTTTCAATGTGCAGCAAAGACATGCTGTCAAGTAATAAAAAAAAACAAGTGTTAAGTCAGCTTTTGGAATTATCACTTATTTAATGGATGTAAAAGGAGGAAATAATACAGTACATTTCCCAACTCCTATGGGATATGTACTCCTTTACACTTAATGGGACATTAAACGTAGGCCATTTTTGTTGATAGAAAAAGAAGGTAATGCAAGTGCATCAAAATGTTGCTTGTGCTGTGAATAATCCTCATGGTATTTATAATGATCCAGGAAAGAAATCCAGTATCCATTTTTATTAACAAAGTGGGTGGCCTTTCTGTGAGGTTAACCTTGCTTTTATTATGAAGTTGTTGTCTGATAAACTTAATGTATTGTTGAGACACATGTGTAGCCCTAACATCTCTTTATTTCTGCTGGTCTGATCTGAGGGTTTGGGGAAGTTGTAAGCTAAGACTTAAACTTATCCGCTTTGGTTTTGTTATAGTTATAAATGGAAATGAAAACATATGGAGTTTAATTGGCCTTAAAATTAATAGGATAGCTTTTAGCTGTTTTTCTGGATTCTAAATGAATACAGGAACATGTTGTTGCCTCATTTTCTGAGTAGTAGTACTTATTTTTAAATTCAATACATAATGAAAGCATGAATTCACTTATTGCACGATTATTCAACCTACGCTTTGAACATACTTATTTCAAGTAAAATCCAAATCTGTTCAGTTAGATGCCTCTCTAAGACCTAAAAATGTTTTCTGCAGTGGATGTTCATCTATATAAAATCTCCCCATTGATTTCTCTGAGCTTTTTTCCAAATGAACCCCACTGTGGTGATCTCCAGATCACCATAATAAATGATCTTAATGACAATCCTAAGAATTAGAACATTCTGTAATATCTATAAAAATCAATTAATCGCTTCTTTCTGAATTTGACTCCCTTTGACTTTGGTATCCCTAAATCACTGCTTTAAATGAAGCTTTGATTAAAGAGTTGTGAATTGTCTTTGATTTCCTATTCTAGTATGTGAGTGGTGGCATTACTTTTAGAGTAAAAATATTTGTACAGTTTCAGGAATAATATTTATAATATATGAAAGATCCCTTCTTCTATTTCTTTGCAAATGTCAGCTTCTGTCAATTTAATTGAAAATATTTGTGCTTAGTTGCATTCCCACTGACCCAATGGTTTGTGATTGCTGCAAAACTCAACCAGATAAGATACTGCCTTGCACCTTGCAGTGTTAGTTAATAGCAGTGTAAATGGGTTTGAAATAGTATTTGAATACACATTTGCACTCATTTTGCACTGGTAAAAATGACTAAGTGAAATAAGGCTCAGAGCAGCAGAGAACTAGCCTGTGATTAAAATGTTCAGTAGTCTGCTGTTGTGAGTGACCTTTCACAACTCCTGTTTTTCCATTTCAGTGCTTCAAGGTGTATTTTCTATTCATCATGTACTTTGTGCAGCTTTTCGTAAACTCTTGACCATCTGCCAAATGTTTTTTTATTCACTGCGAGACATGAAAATATTTCACTCATCCATTTAAAATCTTGCAGTATGGAACCTAGTTTGACTTTTAAAGTCTTCAAAAGGAGGGGAAAAAAAGTTTGAAAATCTGTATGCAATGCAGAATGATTCCTCTATCAACTTTATTATTTGCTTGCTTGCAGTTTCAGAAGATTTAATCCAAGAGGGTTTAATTTGGGGATTTACCCATGCAATCATGACCATTTCTGTTCTTCTACAATCATATAAGCTGCTGTTTCCAGCCCAAGGCACTTCTCTCACATGCTTTAGAAATATATTAAATAAATTGTTCTTATCTATTTAGAACAAACAAAAGCCCCAAATTCTCACTCTTCACTAGAACTGCTAAGTAGGGATCTTTGAGACGGTGGCATGTTTTCATTCTCACAGAAGTCAGTGGCACAATATTAAAATACATGTGGGGCACTTCCAGAAGGGCTATGGATGTGCTTTAGAATCACAGGATGATGTCCAGAGCTAATCAGCAATTCATCTTATATAAAAATGTTAATGTCGCTGAAAAGTTGTAATTCACCAATATAATTTTTAAGAACTTGTTCCTCCCTTTTCTCCCCTCTGGAAACTGTAGCTGTGGCATTTGTGTTGTGTCTACAATTCCATTACTCATTCATTTCCACTTCATGAATTACCTTGCTATCTTCTCAAAGGCTGGCAAAAACTGTTCAGATTCATAATTGCATGCATTTAGAATTCCATAATTCAGGAAATGTACCCTTCCCACATACCCTTCACTAATGGGGGCCCTTCTGTCCTCCTTCCCTAGCATTCTATGATTCTGTCCAGACAATTACAGAATGATTCTAGGAGTGGTGAAGATATTTGACATTTGCAAAAATCTGAATTTATCTGTTTAATGTACTGATTGATGGCTGATATACTGTTCTTCAAAGCTACATGGGGAATACATGAAAGCTGCCCTGACAAAGGTTAAAATTCTCTCTCTTTTTATGCTTGTCCAAAATGTTTTGTGTTTTATTTATTTTGAAAAAAAATTGCATGCTAAAATTCATGAGAAACCAGTATTTATTTATTTATTTATTGAATAGAAACTAGCTTTGTCATCCATCTTTCAATACAGACTCAAAGCAGGTAATCTCAACTTCATAGAATCATAGAATAGCTAGGGCTGGAAAGGACCTTAAGATCGTCTAGTTCTAACCCCCATGCCATAGGCAGGGACACTTCACACTAAACCTTGTGTCCTGTAGGAGCTGACATGCTTTAAGTTCCAAGATGTCCAATCCCATATTTTCAATATGACTATGAATATGAATTTAGCAACTTCAGTATCTTAAACAAAGTTTCCTAATAAATATAGTCTTATTTCTTTGGAATTAATAACTTTCAGGTAACCATCTCTTCTATGTCTTAATATCACCTTATCACATAATGTATGCAATATTGTCTGCAAATATATCTGAACTGTTTATAACCTAAACAGCTAGTAAAAGGCTTTTTTTGGACTAGACCTTTTGTACACTGTTCCTCCATGTCAAAATATATTAAATACATCTAAGGTTTTTCCACCATCTAAGAGATACATTTTGCTACCTCAAGTGCTTTTCTGACTCAGGGCATGAATCTGTGATCTTAGAGAAATAAAGGAGTTCATGGAGGGAAGAGCCAGAAAGTATGAAATAGTCTCTTCTAAGCTACCAAAAATGTATTGGGAATATCATAGGACTCCTCTATTCAGCCCTAACATTGCACATTTTTTAGTCTTTCTGTGGAAAACTTCCAAGGAATTTACTTGCCAATGCTTCAGTTGTACTTGGATTAAAGGGTATATGTTATGTTTATGTAGCATGTCTGCTCAGGATCTTCGTAATGGCAAATGTGGAAGTTTGTGAACCTGACTTAACAGGAAGAAGGCAGTTCTGGTTGGCTCAAAAGATCAGGTGGATATTAGGTCCCAGTTGTCTCAAACACTACAGCAGTACTTGGCATCAACACATCAGTTGCTTTTTCTTTCTACAACATCATTTTGTAAGAAAATGGGAGCTTGTTTGACTTACAAACATGCAGCCTGATGGCAAATGTAAATAAGAAGGAAAATTTCTAAATCTTGGAGGACACCAAGCCAGGTAATGGGACACCAAAGCCTGCCTTCATGCCCATTGTTATTTGTGGATAGGAGACTGCTCACAAAATTAGAAAATTTGTCTCTATATAGCTCCTGATATGTTTAGTTAATGTTTTTAACCTAAAATTTGACAAGTGGACTTTTTTTTTAAATTTAATTTTTAATGGCCTTTTTTAAAATAGTATATTTAAGAGGATAACATCCAGTAGTTTGGGTAAAACTTAAGCAACTTTACAGTAATTAAAATGCATATTTACTTCTTCAGCACTATAATAGCTTTGAAACATACCAAGGTCTGCTGAGGGAATCTGTTTTGTTTTTGTATCCAAATGACTGCTTTCAAGCCATTATACTCCATCATGTTAGTCACTCCATATGCTGGATATCCTTATTCTCTGAGAAAATGTGTCATAGTTATGTGGTGGGGTGTGTGTGTGCATGTTTTATTTTTAAATCCAAAAATCACTTCACTTTCAAAATAGCAGTCTTCTCCTTCTAGACCTTTAAACTTGAGTTATTCATTGTTTTAATATTCACTAAAAATTCCTGCTTAGTGGAAACAAAACTTTTCACTTACTGAGAAATAGGTCATCTAAATTGTAGGTAATGGTGAAATAAACTTCCCCAGGGTGTCCTGCCAGCAGTTTACCTGTCAGTTGTCTGGCACTCTTTTGCAGTCAGACCTGTGTGTCCAGCCCACAAAAGTCAGCTGAAGTACACTGCATTGTGCTTTAAGCTACACCAGTAGTCAACTGTTAAGTAGACAGTACTTATGTGACTTGCAAACAGAGAAGCGCTCTCTGGTGCCTTTATAGCTCCCTTCATTTATTGTGCTGTAAAGAAGTCACAATGGTTGCCTTCCTGAGCTAAGCCTTTCACCCTATGGCTTCTTTACTCTTGATTTTACTGATGCAAAGAGCTGTAGGATGAAGGCAGGCAAAGAGAGACAGAGATTGGAGGACCAGGAGTGTGATTAAGTGTTGAGGTTGAGGTTTTAAACTAAAAATCAAGGTCTGGGATTATTTTGTTTGCTATTTGTTTTCTGCTATCCAAAATTTCATTAAAAAAAAAATAAATCTATCAAAAGGTGTCAGGTCAGTGTGACTCATGCTACTTTGTGCTGAGGCTGAGTGGGAGAGAAGATCATACTTGAATTATAAATAGGTAGTTCATACAGTATTCTCTCCCTGTGAGTCTGATGTAGTGTATGCACTATAAGAGAAAGCTTCTGCTGAAGGTCCGCAACAGCAGATAGGGGTATACAAATGGGCAAAACCCCCTGTGCTCACAGGAGAGCATGGGTGTCCTGCCCTCATGCCCCAGTGATAGGAACAATCTGGACTGCACGTTCAGCTTCTTGGTCTTACATGAATAATATCTTCTTTATAATTATAAAATAAGGAAACTATCCCCTTCCAGAAGAGCTGTTTTGTGCTGCCCTGTTTTGAATGCCAGCCTTACGCTCTCCATGTGCAGCTGCAACATTGATCATGAATCAACAGTTATATAGTTACAGGCTTAAACATAATATGAGAACAACATTGAACCTGATTGTTTGTAAGATCATTCCCAGCTCCATGTTAACACTAGTGGCATCAATTATCCTTCATGATAAGTGAAGAACCAGTAGAATAACTTTTCCTAGAGATACCAATTTAACAGAAATAATCAAGCTTGAGACACTAAGACCATGTCTGGACTATAGAGCAAGAAAAGTTTACTCTGCTTCCCCATCTGTATGGATTGAGGAACTAGGAACTTGGAACTTTCTGCTCCACTTGCCTGTTACATTCCCATTGGAAACACCAGGTGGGAAATTAGGGTTTATCTCATTTCGTGTGGAGTCAGTGCGTTACCCAAACCTTGGGTCACATCCTGGGTCCCCATGGTGTGATATTCTAAATGGCTAAAAAGTAGTGAGAATATGTCCTTCTGGTGAAGGAAATAGGTAGTGGAGTTGGGTGGTCCTGAGCTGGGAACCTCCCTACTAAATTCAGTTGGAAAGCTGAGCTGCAATGTCTTGTAAATAGTCTGGGGTTATGATTAAAATGCTGACAGATCTTTTATCTTTAGCTGTGGGAGTGGAGCTGCTGTAGCACACAGATTCTGTAAATTAGAGAGATAAAGTATGTTTAAGTAGAACCAATATGTGTCTAGATACTCTATTGCTTTTATTGCCCTTTCTGTCATGTTAATTTTGCTTTACAGTGTGACAGTGATGAATTGATGTCTACCATTTCCGACTGCCAGGTAGACTGTGTACACATTTATTAAGATTAATTAAAAAGTAACAAATTGTAAAGTAATAACATTAACAACTAGTGGAAAAAGTGTAGACATTTTGACAGTCTTTTTGAATTTCATTAAAAGATGGTAGTGACAAAAACCCAAGAGACTATTTCTACTTTACTAAAGAAATAGGTCACAGATTCAATTACAGTCACTGAAGCATGGACTCAATCTATCATGGCAAATTAAGTACATTTTAGCAACCTACTTTCCTTTAAAAATTTTATAGACACTTTCACTGGAAGAAGAAAGACTATAGAAAAAGAAATTGGAAACTGAGGGCTTATTTTTTTTCTTCTCTATTGATACTGCGTGCTGGGCTTATTTACCATAGGTGTAAAACACAGAAAACATCATTATAGAATGCTGAGATATGTAATCATAATTTCTCTTCCCATTTTTTTGTCTTTAATTAATCATATATCATTTGTTCTTTGACTAGGGAGCATGGCTCAGATTGAATCCACAGTGCATCAGTTAGAGGCTTTGTTCTTTCATTGAAATCAAAGGACCCGTTTACTTAGAAAAATTCACTGCACAGCCCTATGCAATTTTGCCACAGATTTGTAGTGCTGGGTTGCAAATGTGTTGTACTCCCAGTTCCAAATAAATAAATAGATGAAGACACATACAGCCTGTGGATATGGTTATCTGAGTGCAAATATTGGAATGATGAAACACTCTTTTGCCCATAGCAGAATTGATTTCACGTTGACAACTGGAATTTATAAAGATCCTCTTTCAACAGAGCAACAGTGGCCATATTTGCTGCATTACCACAGCTGCAACAAAATAGCAGCAAACACAGGAACAGATAAGAGAGATGTAATCTATTTCGTCTTTAAACATAACCCCCCGATTCACTGTGGTACCCCTAGGAATTTTGTGCACTTTCATATATTAGGGTATTCAGTTGACCTTTAGATAATAGAAGCATGTCAGAATTTTTTTATTTATTTTAATATATGTTTCATATATATTTATATTAAAATGTATTTCAAGATTCTTTGATTGTGCAAAGAAATCTGTGTCTATCATACAAACGAAACTAAGTCATGCTGGTTAAAAGCAACAGGATGGTTTTCAAGGCAAGGCTGATTAAATGTGTGATCTTCCCAAAATACAGTGGGGACAAGATGCTTTTCATTTCAGAAACACCTCTTTCCAACAATGCTTTTAATTCACTATTCAGCAGTTTTTGCTGGTTAAATATTCATGGTCAGATTCACCATTGCACCACTTCACTGTAACACCAGAGAAGCAAACAACACAGTAAAGGTAGCAAAATGCTTTAATTATACTGAATAGCACAAACCTGCTATCCACATATGTTTCTCATACCCATTAACATTTGCAGTCTAGCCACAATTGTAAGCTCATGAAGGATGGTTCCAATGACAAGCATAACTACATCAGCACAAACTGGAAGGCTGGAAAACACCCACCACTCTGAGTCATCAAATTCTGCTGTGTGGCAGGTGCTTCAACAATCATCAGAATACAAGATGACAAAAAGCAGACCTGCTTTACTTCATCAGTCTTAATAAACTTATTTTCTTGTTTAAAATTACTTTTACCTTTTAAATAATTCTGGTTGATTTCTATATTAAGGATACAACATTTAAGTTAACTCCTATCCTGTCCCAGGTTTTCATGTACGCTCACTACAATCCATTATCCAGAAAGGAGAAATAATTTTGATACCAGCTAAAGTGATAATAAATACTTCGTAGAAGATCCAAACCTGCACAAAATTCTCTTTCTTTTGGTAGTGTTCTAGAGTTGGTGTTCAGACCCATTTTTCAGGAATCTTCTTGATTTCTTTTTTTATTTAACAAGCATAATATTTACTTTTTAGCAGTTTTAGAAGAAATAACATATCAGACAATATTAATGGTATTTAATACAATTGAATTAATACATGAATCTTTGAAATGTAGAGCAAAATAATGCAAAATATTAGGAATTATGAAGAGCAGGGTGAGATGTGAGAATTGCATCACAAAAAGAGAAAAGAAGGAAGGAATACTGTTCAAGAAGAGATTGGAAAAGAACTATTGACTTAATTTGGGGGCAGTGTGGCTGTCCCCTCATGAGCTGAAGTATGGAAGATGGAACTACATCTCCAATAGTGAGGGGTGCAGAATGGAACACAGAAGGGACTGCATCTTAGTCATTGTACAATCAAGGAGAAGGAGAAAATGAGAGAAGAAAGAGCACAAGAGAAAATGATGTTTATATACTAGAGAGCTGTGCAATGAATGAAGATTAAAACAGCAATTTAGAAACTCTTGCACCCATAGATTTATTTATACATTAAAACTATTCCAGATAGGTCAAAAAAGTTTAGTAGTATTCTGAAAAAAGTCTTCTTTTACTAGGGGAAAAGGAAAGATTTAAGGTTCTTGCTTGGTTTTAAATGCATGTGTCTTTCTATTGAACTGAAAATGAAACAGAGTTACACTCATTTTAACATATTTAACTAGCTACATTAATAAATGTTATAGGAGGTTAGTCTAATCACTGGCACTTGTTAATTAAATGGGTATTTCTTTAGAAAAATGTAGGATTCCCTCCAACTTTAATATACAGTGTATATTTCTGTGGCAGAATGTTAGCACCTGTAAATGCAAGTAAGAAGGCACAAACGGAGTGACTCTGCTCACTGTTCTATCAGTATATTGAGGGAAGAAGTGATTCTAGTAAAGCTCAAAAACATTTTATAAGTATGAGGTGGAAGAAAGAGACAAGCTTGATGTTCCAGGCAGGCATTTTCTAACTTAATCCTACTGGATGTGTAAGGCACAGTGGAGGGCAGCAGAGCTCACTGAGCACTGATGTTTTCTTTGTTCTTACTGGGGCTCTACAAGTGTTTATACCACATCAAAAACAATTTCTTTGATTGGAAAACATTCTTTTCTCAGTACTATGTGTAAGATTGTTAATATGACTAAGACAGTAGCAGTATTATCTAAATACTGGTACTATTAAGAGGGGATTGTTGAAAGCGTTGATGTGTTTGGCAGACGCGGAAGCTTAAACCCTTAAAGCTTAAAGTATGTTTAAACATGATGTTAAGTGAAAGAATCAACTGAAGATATAGAAAGTATAGTATTAACCTCCTATGTCCTTGTTTGTCTACTGCCATTGGAGCTGGAGCTTGCAACTGCAGTTGTGGCTGAAATCCTCTACTGTATGTAAATAACAGTATGATACTTTTGCTGCCTGGTCTCATTGCAGAGTTGATATTTGCTTTTGTGCCTTATGAAATAGATGATGAAATGCTCTGCAGGGGGTACACTTGGGAAGTGAACCTACTTATGGGTATCTTTGTGAGCAGATGATATTCATGTCCTGGGACATGTACTGACTTTTAATTATTAGAACTATTTAACTTTTCCTTGCTAAACCCTGCACCTGCCCATTAAAAGCATTTCTGTCTTTGTGCAGCTGAGCAGGTGTTATCTGAGCACTTCAGCTTGAACTTTGAGCTGATACGAGGGTGGTGATGTTCGGGTGGAGCATGCTGAGCTCTGACTTCAGAATTAGAGCTGATTCAGGGATTTTCCATCATTCTGTTGCTGGGAAGCCCAGATTTTCAAAGTCTGGCTCTTTAACAGTCAATCTGGTAAACTAAGGACCCAGCTTTATCAGAAGTTCCATCAAAGTCACTCTTTAATTTTTGTAGTCTACCTACTTTTATTACTGTTAGGTATCTAGAACTGGGAATAGGGGTTTGTGACAGGGTTTTTTTTAAGTGGGGAAAAAAATGAATAGATTTATTCATAGATTATGCAGAACACCTCTAAAAATATTCTTTCTTCTAAACTGTTTTCACTCTCTCTTTTGCATCTCATTTAAATAAGCACCTTTCACTGGAATATAGAAACATCTAAATGTAATGCTCTAAGTTTTCTGTTCTGACATAGAAATTTTGTTAGGTTTAACATGGAATTTTAAAGAATATGTAAGGTTTAGAAAAACAGCTTGACAAGAACCACGGATGTAAGTTTGACTAATAACAAATAAGACATGCACATTTTTGATCATAGTTAATGGTCTTGAGACGTTCTTGAACTGTGCCTGAATCATAGGAAAAGAAAGAAGACTCATCATTGTCACCACACCCCAACTGGCATCCAGATTTTTTGTAATAAAATATCTTTACTGCCACCTCTGAGGAATTACTGAAAATGCTAGAAAAGAGGGAGAAAAGCTACAGTCTTCAGAAAATTGCTAGTAAGGGCTGGAGCCCATGGTAACAAAATTGTTTTGTAGTATCTCATATATTAGAAAAATCTATGGGCACTGCTTTTTATTCTAACATCTCCATCTGGGTTGCCATTTCATATTCGTACACTAGGTTAAATTGCTAACATCTAAAATACCATCTGGTAAGAGCCTCAACTTACTGAAGTTGAAACTTGTATCATGTTTCTATGTTCACAGTTGGAACAACTGAAGGAGAGAAATACATTTGATGTTAAACAAATAATTAGGAGAACATCTGAAAGTCACTTGTGTGTAACAGTGATTGGTGCACTGAGAGGTCTGATTGAGACGTACATAACATGAAAATGCTGCTTAATGACTAGGGAAAATCCATTTTGTTTGTTTTAAGCCAGGTTTGGCAAATCACATGTGGAATAAGGGGGAGGGGGGGAAACCTCCTTATGACAGTCAAGGTCCTCTTTAATCCCAGATTGTAACAACTGATAGCCTGCTTTTAGGGGAGAATTTGTCTCTGAATGGCACTGACTCATCTGGAGCACACTCTCAATGTTGGAAGTGATGGTGTGATTTCATGGCTGTTGAATCAGGGCCTTCAGGGCATTCTGCATAAAGCATCACACTTCAGGGTTATAGTGAAATAGGAGCTCTTGAAAAAGGCCTACTTGCCTTCTATGTATTGCACTAGAATTGTAAGGCTGCTATGTGTCTGCCTTTTGGAATGTTTTTGCAGGAATCATGTAGGTGCCCTTCCCCAAAAATCCCATAATTTTCTTAATTCTTGTTTCTTATTCTGTATATAATTTAGGATTTTAGTAATTGGTAAGCAATTCTGCTCAGTGAATTTCAGTAATACTGGGTGCTTCTCCACATGAGGGCCTGGTGCACCAACAGATGTAAGCATGGCTTATACCAGAGAACAGAAAAATACTTTAGCCCTAGTGTAAGTGCATATCCCTTGCTGCCACTAGGATGGGAAGTACTTTTTACTCTCCTGTGCTGCCACTAGGATGGGAAGTACTTTTTACTCTCCTGAGTGGACTAGAGACACTCGTGCAAGTGAGACCCTTTATGGGCAGCAAATTCTTTTTATGCTAGGCTTGGGAAATGTTATTCCGAAAAGAAAACAAGGTTTAATGGATTACAAAAGAATTTATGTTTTTTTAATGAGTCAATATCTGAAGTAAATAACACATACATGTTCTTAATCAATGAAACCATAAATAAAGTTTTTGTGTCACACTGGAATAATTAACTCATCCTGTGCTTCTGGAAATCTAAGAATGAATTAGGTTCCTATAGCATCAGTTTGCTGTCTCAGCTAAGTTAGCTCTCTGAGTCATGAATAATTACATGGCTTAGCATAAATTTATTTATTTTACAATTTATAAAGTGCACTCATCACTAGGATTCTTGGCATGAATACAAAGATAACAACAAAATAAGAACATATTGACTAGTTTCAACTAACTGAACTCATTCAACATGTCCTCAATAAATGTATATAAATCATCACCAACATCTCCACGCAAAGGTGTCAATAAATATATAAGCCTTGAACATCGTCCTGGAAGTCAATAAACCAGGGAGTCTATCAGATCACCAGAGAGCAATTTCCAGAATTTAAAATGCTTTAAAAAAAGCTCTCTGTCTCAGCCTCAGAATTTAAATCCATCAGGTGATATATTTAAATCAGCCATTAGTGTTCTGGTGGACTGAGTGATAACGATGATATATAGGGAGAGTGTCTCAACTCTAGCACAACTCTGACCCAATGCTGCAGTAGTGTGCAGACCAACCTACACTGCCCTGCAAACAAGGAAAATGCTTTGCATAAGTCACCGTGAGGGAGTGCACAGCCTGCACTGACTGGTGCTTCTGAACTTGAGGGAAGTTCTAAGAGAAATGAAGACAGCAGTCTTGTCTGGGACTTGGCTGAAGAAGTGAGGGAAAGAGCTGGTTGAACCTGTCTCCAAAAGACTTAGGAACTATGTTGGTTTAGTGTGTGTGTGTCTCCTTCCCGACAGCAAATAAAACAGAGCCAGATACTGGGTAATTTGCTGTAAGTGAAATTTGGAAGTGACTTGAGAGTTATGTAACATTTTCTCACTCAGATTTTCTCTTGAAGGGAAAGTTGGAGATGATTTTTCAGTGGAAGTATTTCCAATGTTAGGAAGTTGATTCTTGACAGATGATGATTTTTCTTACCCCAAGGTACCAGCCAAGGCTCAAGTCAGTGCAGCAAAAGAGTTCTGACAGCTGGGAAGTACCTGCAGCACTTGCACCAGAGGACTTGCTCTGCACTTCCCCAGTGACCTGGGGCTGGACATCTACATGTAGGCTAGTGCCGACATCCTAGGGTTTGTTATTACCAGCTCATCATCCAGTACCTCTGAGGATGTGTGTAATTTCTTTGTGTCTTCATCCCCATCCATTTCACTGTGCTCTTGTGAATATATTCTAATGAAACCGCTGGCACCTGTCTGGAGGGGTGCAACTAATTCAGGTGGCCCTGGCCAGCAGAGCAAAGGTCTGGTGCCACAGCAGGGGCTGAGTGTGCAGCTCCTTCCACTTTCACCCCTGTGCCACCCTTATCACAGAAAAGTAGGAGTGTCCCAAAGTGCCCCCTGCAAATCTCAAGGTATCAGGGTAAGAGATTATTGTTATAGTTAGCAGTTATCAATGAGCTATCCTGTCGATACAGATTTAGGAGAAACTTGCAGAAGATAGTTTTTCTGTGATTTGCAATAACATTTATGATGATTTTATTTAGAAATAGAAGCTGAGAATAATACAGAATTATGGTAGGGTTGTGAATGAGCTTTAGGTAAAAAGGCTGTTACATTTGCTTCCTCTAGACTACCTGCTGCCAAGAAAGTGGCTAATCCATTTTAATTCCACTTACTTTTATTCACAAAGCATACAGAAAATTCATGGCAGCATAAAAAAGTTCAGGAAACAGCAAAAAGATACAATCTAAATTTACCAACTCATTTACCTGTTAGGGTTTCACAGATGCTACTAAAAGAAAAAAATAGCACATGTAATTTGTGACATAACCTTGGAATTTAAAACTCTCTAGAGACCAATTATAGAGATTTGGGCACTTAGATTTCTAGCAGCCTTCCAAGGTACACCTGAGGTGTTCCTTCTTTCAAAAGCCTTGTGTATATCTCTTATTATTTTCCATAGGATAACTGACAGTTTCTCATTCATACAATGGATGGATTCTTCTAATTGTAATCTGAAGATTAGCACTGCACCATGCTTGAGAAATATTCCTAAAGGCTTGTGATTGCCTTTCTCATGTCATATCTACTGATTTGATAACTTTTCAAAGCCATTTTGTCATACTTTTCAGATGTGAGATCTCTAAAAATAGCCAAGATATTTCTACTAAAGTAATTTCTGTTTGTGATCTATTTTATGGTACTTTTTGCAACTTATTACATAAAGGTCTTACTGATACTTTTTTTGTGTACAAAATGTGGCCACAAAATTACGTAGTCAAAATACGGCCCTCTGAAAACAGGTGAGTATACAACTGACTGTTGTATCAGACAGACTTCTCTAAAAGCCAGACCTGAGTATTCCTTAGGCTACTGCCCACTTAGAGAACAACTCACAAGAGAAATAACATGCCTAAGTTTGCAACCATGTTCACTTCCAAGAATAGTTATTCGCCTCTAAGTAGAAGTCATGATAGCTTCAAGTAGGTGGACATGTAGTATAAAGGACACATGCTAAAAGTCTTGCCTGCCTCCACAGCTTCGTTTCAATAAATATAAAGGGAATGTGAATTTTATTTGATTTCTTCTGCATTTCAAGAGGTAAGGTTGATAAATGGTTACTTTTATTCCTACCAAATCTCTCAAGATAGGTCTACTTACTTGCTCCCAGGATGATGTTTGTGTGTATGGGAGAGAAATATAATTAGGCTTTGAGTTCTGTACAACATAATCTGTGGCAAGTATGAATGACATGAAAGGCAGCAGAAATTGCCTGGGAGGAGGCTGGTTTTGTTTGTTTTGAAAAAAAAAGAAAGGTTGAGAAGATTCTTTCTGCAGCTGATGCAATCCGGCTGTGTTTGCTCTGAGACAGAGACACTTGTTCATCACAGGGAAGGCAATAGAAGGGGTGGGAAGGGAAGAGTGTTGGGGGTAAATTCCACTTTCTGCAATACTTGCTTTTGATCTAAGCTTTAATTGGATGTGATTTAGAAAACTGTTGTCATCACAGAGGATATTAATGCTCTCCCCTCTTTCTGTACACTGCCTGTCCCTGAGGGAGCTGTTATATTTCTGTCTGTGTTAAGACTTTTCTTGCCCCTTCCCTTTTCAGCAAAAAAGCTTTGGTTGGTAGGAGAGAAAACATTGAAGACACCTCAGTTTCCTCCCCAAGTGGCACAATAACTCCTAGGGGTATTTATCACACACTTGTTTCATGCACAGCTCACACAGCACTCATCCACATGCCGCCTGCTGAATGATTACAGTGTGTTATATAATGAAGTCTGCTGTTCCTCTCTTTCTTTTCCTTGTTTTGCTAAACATTGGGCAACAAGTGTCTTAGTTATTTTTTGCTTGTTATGTCACCTGTTAGTCACCCTTGAGCTAGAACAATTTAAATACCTTGCCATGCTTTACAGATAGTGAAACTGCATACTGCTTTTGACTGAACTGCATAATGCATCTATGGAAAATACAGTCTATGGTCTGTATCTTCTCTCTGTCAGTTTGGTGATTAATATCTCCTCATGTAAGGAAGTCCAAAGAAAGTTCTATCAGTTTATACTTTGAATCAGATCTAATCACTACAGAAATAAATCTAGTTACTAAATCAGAGGACATTTCTAGCAGCTCAGATCTTCTTACTCCATCTTGTGGAAGAAGCCAAAACAGACACAGGTTATGTTAAACTAATGTGTCATGCTGTGTATAGTTAGCTAATAATCCCAAAATACCAAGATTTCATAGGTTTTCTGTAGGCAGTGTTGATTAATATCTATTTTGTTCTGAAATATTGATTTGAAATATATTTTCAAGCATTTTTGTAACATGAACACTGATTTCTGTGTTTATTTGAGTTCACACTGAATCAGGTTTTTAATAGAAGCTAGCAGGGAGATCTGGAGTGATTTTTCCCTCTTTTGAAGAAATAGTCTGAAAGTTCACATGGCAGAATACTAGGCTTCTGTATAAAAGACACATCATTAATTATTCCTCTCAAGCTATAAGATTAAAATTTATATTATGTGGCTCATGACATACATTTTCCATTTTACTTCTGTCAGGGTTTTGTGGCTTCAATAGGCATGGACTGAGATATCATCTCTTCAATGGGCTGACATGGTTTTGTTTAACAACTTATCTGTCTGTCCTTCCACTGAGAATTTTTTTCACAACAGAGACCTCTACTGAAAGAAAAAAATAGCTCTGAAGAGCTGGAACAGTTCTGCAGAGCAAATCCACTCTGACAAGACTGATTGTTAATCAGTGATATCTCAGAGAAGTTTGACAAGTGTCAGAATAATACATTCCTTACCTCTTGCCATGGAAATAGAGGAAAACAACCATAAAGTAGTTAAAAGTTTTCCCTTTATTTGGTGTTTTCAGAGAGGTGTAATATGTTTGATTAATATCACACCAAAGCCCTAATGCTTCTGATGAAATTCGTGTGCCAACTGCTCCAGTGGGGCTAATTTTTTTATTTATTTTTTTTTTAAATGACTGGATTATGTAATATACTGTGTGACAGTGTAGTTAAAAGATTCTAAAATATTTTGGTTTAGTCGTACAATTTTCATGGAGGAAAGAATGAGACATTTGCCAGAGCTAAGTCTAACATAAGCGCAACACTGACATCTGGTGTTTAAATCGTATTTAATCCTGGGCAAAGTTAGTTTAGTAAGCACTAGTATTTAAGATTGGTTGAGAATTCGGCCTGCAAATTCTGAGCTACCTAATAAAGAGAATGAAAAGCCTGTGGCAAGATCTAAAGGTCCTCAGACTGATTCTGATGGATAACTGGGTTAAGGAGGTCAGGAAGAATTATTTCCAAAAACAAGGGTCTCAATCAAGTAATTAAAATTCTAAACTTGCTTTAAAATCTATTAAGGCTATTTTCCAATAAAAGACTCAGCAGAGTATATCTTTTTTCTATGTGCCAATTTATCATTTTTGCAGCACTGTTTAGTTAGGACTTTGTAATGTCCTCTTTATTAAAGTGCCAGTTTGACACACACAGTGGTAGTTACTGTCTGACCCTTGCAGCTCAGATAATCCCTGCCATGTACCTGATATATGTTTTAAAAGTAATAAGTGGGCATAATCAGTTATCAGTACTTAACCTTGTATGGCATGCATTTGTTTCAGGAAAGAGGGAATATTTTCCTCTTTTTCCTCAGCTATGCCTCGTTACCTGCTGATCTTTCGTTTTGTTTTCTCATGCCACCCTTGAAAGAGGAAGAAAATAGCCAGTGGGAAATATAGAAGAAAAGGTGATGTGAGATTAGGCTTGCTCAAGTAGCTTTGAGGAGAGTAGTCAGTTTTGTACTTTAAAATATATAATTAGTTCTTGGGTACAGAGGAACTATTCACCCTTAACCCTGCCATATATAAGGGCCCAGGAGAGGGAGCAGATGCCATTTCCCTGTGACTTAATTTCTCATGGCGGTGTGAATCAGAAAAAGTACAGTCCAGAAAAAAGCCTATTTCTGAAAACAGTCGCTCCAAGACTGGCTTCAGGTTTTGTAGGATCTATTTGCTCTGTGATGAGAAGACATTAGGAAATATCTGAGAAGGTGTTGTTTACCTGTTGCTTTCTCTAAAATTTTATTCTACAGGTAAGCTTCAGCCCACTTAGTGGAAGTGATTAGCTACTCATCTTCCCTGTCCTGCATTTCTGTAATTGACATTGAATTAAAAAGTAAACCTCAACAGAAGAGAGTCTTGTGTATGTCTGAGTTTAGTAATGACATTAGGTATTGCCAGTGAGAGTATGGAAAACATGCTGGAGGCATTCACTGGTGAGCAGCACATCTTTAACAATGAGCCTTGGGCTATTATTGTTCTGCTTTATAATGTGGCACATGCAGAAAAATGTCCAAAGTTTCATAGGATCATTCAGGTCATGGGGTCATTAGTTTATCACAAGCCCTTAAAAAGCAGAGATTTTAATGTTCAGTCTTATTATATCTCCAGCCACAAGTTTTTTTTTCTGAAAAAAAAGGTCTTGTGGGCTCACCTCCTCCACTACTTGCCATGGTGTACTAAAATATGAGAAGCAACAGCATTGAAGAAAATGAAACTTTCAGAGTAAAGCATTTGAAAGTCTTCATGACTTGCCTGAAAAGCTCAGAACAAAGTAGTTATTGTTATCTTTCTTATAATTAGTAATGAATATAAATGTCTGGTCAAAAAGAAAGCAGTACATCCCTCTAAAGGGACAGATGAGGCAGCTGTGTGTGTGGCTACTTCCAGTATGCTGTAGCCTATTTTTCTGGATCTTCATGAAGCGTAGAATCATAGAATAGAATCATAGAACAGAATCATAGAATACTCAGGGTTGGAAAGGACCTTAAGATCATCTAGTTCCAACCCCCCTGCCATAAGCAGGGACACAGTAAACCATGTCACCCAAGGCTTTGTCCAACCTGGCCTTGAATACTGCCAGTGATGGAGCATTCACAACCTCCCTGGGGCAACCCATTCCAGTGTCTCACCACCCTCACAGGAAAGAATTCCTTCCTTAGATCCAATCTAAACCTCTCCTGTTTAAGTTTGAACCCGTTACCCCTTGTCCTGTCGCTACTGTCCCTAATGAAGAGTACCTCCCCACCATCCCTATAGGCCCCCTTCAGATACTGGAAGGTTGCTAGGAGGTCTCCATGCAGCCTTCTCTTCTCCAGGCTAAACTTTCCCAGCCTGTCTTCATATTGGAGATGCTCCAGTCCCCTGATCATCCTCGTGGCCCTCGTCTGGACTTGTTCCAACAGCTCCATGTCCTTTTTATGTTGAGGACACCAGAACTGCACACAATACCCCACGTGAGGTCTCACGAGAGCAGAGTAGAAGGGCAGGATCACCTCCTTCAACCTGCTGGTCACGCTTCTTTGGATGCAGCCCAGGATATGGTTGGCTTTCTGGGCTGCAAGTATGTACTGCAGCCGGCTCATGTTCATGTTCTCATCGACCACCACCCCCAAGTCCTTCTCCACAGGGCTGCTCTGAATCTCTTCTCTGCCCAACCCGTAGCTGTGGCTGGCATTGCTCTGACCCAGCTGTAGGACCTTGCACTTGCCATGGTTAAACTTCATGAGGTTGGCATCTGCCCACCTCACAAGTGTGTCAAGGTCCCTCTGGATGGCATTCCAGCGTATCCACTAAAACACACAGCTTGGTGTCATTGGCAAACTTGCTGAGGGCGCACTCAATCCCACTGTCCCTCTCTGCGACAAAGATGTTAAACAAGATCGGTATCAACACTGATCCCTGAGGGACACCACTCGTCACTGGCCTCCAGTTGGACACTGAGCCATTGACCACAACTCCAGCCAGTTCTTTATCCACTGAGTCGTCAATCTGTTAAATTGATGTTTCTCCAATTTAGAGACAAGGATGTCGTGTGGGACAGTGTCAAACGCTTTGCACAAGTCCAGGTAGATGACGTCAACTGCTCTACCCCTGTCCATCAGTTCCATAGTCCCATCATGGAAGGCCACCAAATTGTTCAGGCAGGATTTCCCCCTAGTGAGGCCATGCTGGCTGCCACTAAGCACCTTGTTGTTTTTCATGTGCCTTAGCATGCCTTCCAGAAGAATCTCCTTCAAGACTTTGCCAGGCACAGAGGTGAGACTGACTGGTCTGTAGTTTCCTGAGTTATCCATTTTCCCCTTCTTGAAAATGGGGGCTATGTTTCCCCTTTCCCAGTCATTGGGAACTTCCCCTGACTGCCATGATCTCTCAAATATGATGACCAATGTCTTAGAACTTCACTTGCCAGCTCCTCCAGGACCCGCAGATGGATTTGATCAGGTCCCATGGACTTGTGCATGTTCAAGTTCTTTAGATGGTCTCGAACCAGATCCTCTCGTACAGTGGGCCCAAGGTCTTCATTCTCACAGTCCCGACGTCTGACTACCAAGACTTGGGTGGTGTAGTCAGAGCCTTTCCCATTGAAGACTGAGGAAATGAAGTCATTCAGAACCTCAGCCTTCTCCAAATCCTGTGTAGCCAGTTCACCCGATAGCTTCCAGAGGGGGCCTAAGTTGTTCCTGGTCTGTCTTTTGTTTGCAATGTACCTATAGAATCACTTCTTGTTATCCTTAACATCCCTTGCTAAGATTAATTCTAACAGTGCCATAGCTTTCCTTACATGGTCCCTAGGTTCCTAGACAGCATCCCTGTATTCATCCCAGGCTTCCTGCCCCTGCTTCTACCTTTTATAAGCCTGTTTTTTCTTCGAATTTTTCTCAGCAGCTCCTTATCCATCCAAGGAGGTCTCCTGGCCCCCCTGCTGCACTTCCTTTTAATTGGGATCTTACATTTATAATAGACACTAAGGATATTAAGTTTCTAGCTTAACTGCTGTAAGTAGAGTTTGCTTCATTCTTGTCCTTGATTGCCTAAGCATTTACATTCTGTTTTAATTGTTTTTACCTATGCATTGGAATCTCACCTAGAAATCATGTAATTAATTTCAAAATTTATTTCTGTGAGAAAACCAAATGGGAGAGAGGTACTTATATGAAGAGAAAATATCATTGTACTCCTGGTCTCAAACAAGAGATCATATTTAGTGTATTCCATAGTAATTCTAACCCTTGCAAGACAAAAGTCTTTCCAAGTTCTTCAGTGTGCATTTCTTTGTAGAAAGAAAAAGCCCAGTTGCTCATCCTGCAGGAACTTGGGGATAGGGATGGGGGAAGCTGGAGTAGGGGGGAGCCCTAATAAGTTTCTTCTACTGAAATATTCCTGAACATGTGATCAAGGACAGAAAAAGATGCTATCTCAGCAGAAGACACAGAATAAACTTGTACAAAACTGGCACACAAACTTGTGTCCCCCTTAAATTCAAATTTGGAGTATTTTTCACCTCTTCTGTGGCTGACCAACAGAGAGGCTAAAATCCACATAGTGATGCTTAATGAAAGATTAAGACTGTACATCTCAAACCAAACACTCTATGCAATAGATATCTCATAAACAATGGGTACATCAGAATTCATGCACTAGCAGCAAAATATCAAAAATGGAATACAGGAGTTATGGAACTGTAACACCAAAGAATTCCTTGCAGCACAATTGCTAAGGATGGAAACACCTTACCACTTTCTTCTGCACCATCTGAAACAAATAAAAGGGCTGAAGTTGTGGCTGTGGAATTCTGAAAATTATACAAGATGTAGCTACTACTCGAGTGATACTTTCAGGAAGTGATGGTGATGGAGAAATCATGTAAGAAAGGATGCTGTTATAAGTACCAGTATGTATCTACTGCTTATAAATGCAGGAATTCCTGCTCAAAGTGTATCAGCCACTCTGCATCTTTGTATCTGGAGACAGAGTAAAAATCTTCCTTTTTCTTTCTTTCTTTCTTTCTTTCTTTTTTTCTTTTAATCTATATCTCCTCCTTTTGCTTCAGTAGAAGTTATAATACTTCTATTTAAAATCCTCAAGGAAATTGCTCCTCTTAATTCCTTCCTGTCGTGGTTTAAACCCACGCAGCTTGTTCACTCACTCAACCCCCCTGGCTTGCCCTCCCC
>NDXB01005535.1:0-43515 GCA_002631895.1 Agapornis roseicollis | reverse complement strand
ACAGGGAACAGCTTCTGCCTCAGAGCTCAGCTCAGGCTCCCCTGTTCTCCCAGGTTCAAGCCATTGCCCTTGGCCTGGCCCTACAGGCCCTTGTCCCAAGCCCCTTTCTCTCCAGGTTCCCTGCAGCCCCTTTAGGCCCTGGAGCTGCTCTCAGGTCTCCCCTTCAGGAGCCTTCTCTTGTCCAAGCTGAACCAGCCCAGCTCTCTCAGTCAGAGCTGCTCCAGCCCTCTGCCAAAAAGGCAAAGCTGTATTTAAATGAGAAACCCCAGGACAGATCATTTGTTTAATGTTCTGTTAAATACAGAACACAAAACTAGAGCTGAGTTAGAAGAATAATGTGCAGAAAGCCTAAAAACCCATGTCATTTTTCAGAAACATCCAGAACAGAAAACCTGTCAGGGCTGAAAAGGCAGAAACCTCTGCACTGAGCACAGAAGATGCCAAGTCTGACTCCTCAAGGAATCAAAAGATAAAGGTGCTCCTATGGGGAGAACCCCCCTTAAAGCTCCAGGGGTCAAATTTTACTTCCCAGATGGACACTGATGCATGGCATCATCCATCAATTGGCACCCGTGCCAACATTGTCTCTCGCTTGTGTTAATTTTGCCCTTTTTTGATGCTTAGTCCCAGCCCTGTCTCCAGTTCTTCAGGACAAACAAGCCCACTTTCCAGAACTTTTGTAGAAATGGAGAGGGCAGGAACATGGAGTTTAACACAGGGAGGAAACACTGTTTTGCTCAGCTGAGAGACTGAGTGGCATGGGATGTTACAAATTCCAAGAGCAGACAGGCTTCAAGAAGGGATTAGACAAGCTCATGAGGGATAATCCACCGGTGGTTAATGGAAATGCTAATGGACAGCCTTCATCTCAGGGAGCTCTGACTGCTGCTCACCAGTAACTCGCTCCTCAGCTCCTCGCCATTCACTCCGTGTTGTGACTTTTCCCTGTGTATGCTCTATAGATCTGCTGGGGCAGCCTGCTCCCAGGATGGTCACCCCGAGTCCTGTGGCCTGCATCAGCCCCCTCTGCTCTGGTTTCTGTTTGTCTTCATCTGTCACAAGACACAGTGCACAGTGTTTTAAGCAAGGTCTTAGGGGATGTTGTACAACTGTGTGAGCACTCGTCTTCACAACAGACACTGGCTGTCATCTGATTAATGCTGCCAAATATTTTCCTTTATTGCTTCTATGATTCTATGATTTTATTCCATGACTCTCAGAGATAAAGCAACTTTGAGCCCACAGAAGAAATTGGGCATTTATCTTTTAAATACAGATTTAAAGCTGACTCTTTTAATTTGAGTTTTCCCATACTTCAGATTCTTCCTAATAATCCAGTCCTCCTCAGCACCAACTTCACATCCTCAGTAAAGTTCCAGAATGTGCTTCTCATGCCAAGGACACTGGAGGAAAGACTAAAGATCATTCACAAGACCAAAACTTGATTTTTTCCTACTAAACACCTTTTGCCCCAGCACTTCCTCATTCAGCTCTTAAGCATTCCCATTGCTCTTGCACATTCAGGTCACTGCTTTGTTACATTCACCTCTGCACTCTGCCATGTTCTCCATGAGGAAAACCATTTAACATGGGGTGTTATATCCAATGTTCACCATTACCAGACAGATGAGACTTGCTGAGTTCACCTTTGATGGGGAACTGCACGTGCAGCAAGTATAAATATAAGAGGGCTAAGAGGACTAAATCTAAGATTTAGTGATGATAAAGAAGATGCACATGCTCCCTAAAACCTGAATCATGGATTATAAAAGGCAAGCAACCATCAATCTTTTATATATGTATATATTATATATACATATATAAATGTGTGCACACCTTCACAGCACTGTAAAACATGGATTCAGCTTCCACATGCTCTGGCCAGGCAGGAGGAGACTCTGTCTGTCCCTGATCCCTGTGTCACCACGCACTGATTCCTGTCGTGTGCTGCACAACTCTGTGGGGTGGGCGACACCGACAGCAGTGGGAACAGCAGTGCTTCAAGCACAGGACTCTGGCCAGACCCTGGTTCCAGTGGGGATATGTCTCAGGAACACCGCTCCATGGGGTGAAGCAGTTCTCATCATTGCCTCAGCCTTTGTGGAGCCACTTCCCAAGGGTCCAGCTCTCCCGCATCATGTTTTCTCCTGCTGCCAGGTAGGGCATCATCCCCCCACACACATTGCCTTGCTCCCCCCACTCCCTTCTCCAGCACCCACATGTCACTGCTCCAGTTTTCCCTGCAGCACATTTTCCAGATTGGAACTTTTTACACCCATGCCTCCCCTCCTTATCCACACCAGGCTGGAACCCTGGGGTTCAGCAGCCTCTTACACCAACCAGTCCTCCCACCCTGACGATGCTCTCACAGCTCTGGCAGCTGGGTATGCCAATTTCTACCTGGAATGGAACAGAACAGAAAAGAACCAACTAGGGCCTGTTAGACTACCACAAACCCATGACCCTGAGGGCCTCAGCTACGCTGTTCGTGAACACTTCCAGGGACAGTGACTCTGCCACTGCCCTGGGCAACCTGCTCCAATATGATACCATATTTAGGGCAGGTCCCATGGAAGGGTGATATCTACCACCACTCAACACACATCTCCTGTACTGCAGGTCTCTGCAGAGGTTCCACATCAGCCCGTCCCTCCCCCTGACTGCAAATCACAAAGAGACAAAAGGCAACAGGGAAACTCAAGCCACAACGAAGGAAGCAGCAGGTCTGGCACCCCAGCCATGGCAGAGCTCCCTGCTGCAGTGGCACAGATGTGTCACCTCAAGCAGATCTCAGGCACAATCAGTCAGGAAAAAGAAAGCCACAGGTCCCAGAGCAACATGGTTCTGATCAGTGCCCTGATGCCACATGGTAATCCCCATCCTGGTATGACCAGCCTGGACAAGAGAAGGCCCAGGGAAACCTTAGAGCAGCTTCAGTGCCTAAAGGGGCTGCAGGGAACCTGGAGAGAAAGGGGCTTGGGACAAGGGCCTGTAGGGCCAGACCAAGGGCAATGGCTTGAACCTGGGAGAACAGGGGAGACTGAGCTGAGCTCTGAGGCAGAAGCTGTTTCCTGTGAGGGTGCTGGGGCACTGGCACAGCGTGCCGGCCCAGAGAAGCTGTGGCTGCCCCATCCCTGGCAGTGCTCAAGGCCAGGTTGGACACAGGGGCTTGGAGCAAGCTGCTCCAGTGGAAGGGGTCCCTGCCCATGGTAGAGGCTGGAGCTGGAGGAGCTCTAAGGGCCCTTCCAACCCAAACCAGGCTGGGATTCTGTGATTTCGGGGATCCCACAGGTCACCTGTGGTCAGTCTGAGCCCTCCTGCATCATCAGCCACTATGGTCCAGCTCCGGGCAGTAACCGGTGCTTGCACTGGCTCCTTCAGGCAGAGCTTCAGGACCTGCAGCAGCAAGCAGGGCTCACGGTGCCTCTCGGGGAAAGGCTCAGGGACAATAACTTCGCTGTTCAAGGAATTTGCCATGGCTGGGGTGCATTTCAAGAGCTGCTTCACTGTGCAAGGCAGCGCTGCGGATCAGTTTAGTACAGGAGGTGAGGCAGAATGCCATCTTCAATTGCAAGTACATGGGGAATTTAGATAAGCAGATTACAAATATACAAACTGGAATTTAACTGAGGGGAAGATGCTGCTTATCAGCAGCTGTAATTCTTCAAGTGAATTGTCCCCACAATATCTATTCTTTGTCTTTGACTAAGCATTCAGATTTTGGTGTGATAAAGTCCTCCTGCAGCAGTGACAGCCAAGGCTGTTTCCTCACCCAAAATCCATGAACTACAAGTTTACAAACCACTCCAGCCCTGTGCCCTTCCCTTCCACAAGATCCCCCCCTAAAGGTGGGGAAGCTGGTGTACGAACGAGGCCTGCATCTAAGCAGCAAAGCTGGAATCACCGCATGGCATGCACCAGCAAGTTATCTGCCAGCAGAACTGCTACCCTCTGAATTGTGCCTCACCCCAGCAGACAAATTAGCCAGCAGCAAAATAACTGGATTTAAGGCTGTCAGAAAACATTACTTCACTGAAGTGCCTGAGCTGAAGAGCATGTCAGCCCTTGCTCTCTATGGGGACAGTGAATGAGCAAACACTGCACTCCACTCGCCGCAGTCCTGGGCACATGGGTTTGCAGGATATGCAGTTATTCCTTTGGGGAAAAAAAGGAGAAACTAGAACTGCACCTTTAAGAAATGCAAAAGAACAACATAATTTAATATATTCCAATAATAAAAACTCTGCTGGAGTATATTAGGCAACTGGAAAGGGGGTCTGATTGAATTTTAGACCTGGTTCTTGAATATGTGAATCAGATTAGGAGGAAGAGTTGATGGAAAAAGTGAGATGTGCCTGGCAGTCAGCATGCAAGAAAATCTTAGAGGATGAAAATACCTTAAATGAAACTCTAGGAGATAAACAAGGGGACTTTGGAGTTTCCATTTCATTTTTCTCCTGGCAAAGCAGTCCACAAGAACCCACAGGTGACCATAAGCTGCAGCAGGTATGTTCTGCATAGAAGAGGGACGTAGCTGAGCCATGCCGGGGGAAGTGCTGGAGCAACATGAGAGTGGACTCTGCTCACAGGGATGGGAGAAACCACAGCACAGCAGAGGACACAAGGAGCCATTTCCACAGAGCTGGAGTCAGTCTGGAGGCAGCACTGGGGCAGTGGCTCGGGGCAAAGACACTGCAGTTCCTACAGAGACAGTCTGCCGCTTGTTCAGTGAAGGTGTGATTCTCAGGCCTGCGGTACAATCAGAGCAGCTCTGTGCAAGGATGCTGCAGGACAAACCAACTCCTAACCTGCCACTACTGCCACAGGCTGCAAGCCAAGAGACACGCAGGACCAGGCCAGGAAAGGTAACTGCACCCTTCCATGAGTCCCTAGGCTCCCATGGAGGGATGTGCCCCCAGTGCTCTTGAGCTGCAGGAAACTTCGGGCCTGTTTGCGATGGGTTAGGAAAGGGCTACCTGACACTGATCCAGCCTCTGCCCCTGGTAGGCTTCAGTCACTGCAGAAAGAGGACCTGGTGGAGCCAGAATGGGCAGGCTGGGGCACAGCGCAGTGCTGACACTCACAAAGGCCACCTTCCATCTGCAGTTCACCCAAAGACTCCTGGCGCTGGCTGGGGCAAGGATCAGCAAGTGACTGCAGGAGAGGGGGAGTGAAGCCAGCGCAGATCCCTCTGTAGAGGTATGACCTTGACCACAGCAGCATTTAGAGACTGATTTAGAGACTGCCATTCACAAATAAACACACAACTACAAACCCTGATTTTTCTAATACCTGCTAGCATGCAAAATCAGAATTCAACCCCTCTGAAGCACTCACTGTCACCTATCTGCTTTGCTGCTAACACGCATGTAAAATATGAGCTTTCTGTAATGGTGGGGCTTTTTGAAAGCACATCTACACAAAGAATATCCTGCCACCAATTTTCCTTCACCTTGATCATTTAAAAAAATCCAGTCCATTTTAGCTGAAACTGGGCCAGAAGCAATGAAAAACCTGGGAAATTTCAGACTGGAAGGGATTTGAATAGAAAGATTAAAACCAGCTGAAAGGAATCCTTTACTACGAGCAGCCCAGCTCAGTAAATGCCACCGGCAAGACTGCTACCCACCATAAAGTAATAGCTCCATAAATGGGGAACAACAGCACGTTACAGCAGCCGAGATTGCTGCCTGGTGTCAGCAGTGCTGAGTTCCAGCAGTATTAGCAATTTCATGCCAAGCCATAACACGTGCTCCTATTTGGGATGCAGATCCTATAGCTTGGGAGCCTTATAAAAATGTGTAATAAATGCTGCATCACTGAAATGGCACCGATGATCCCATCACCACTTCAGTACAGGGTCATTCCATATGGATCACAGCAGAGAGCTCCAGGGGTCCCTTGGCAGCCTGACGGGGAGATTTCTTCTGCTCACTGGTTATGAGCCACATAAACATTAAAACAAGACATAACATTCTGAAAACATCAGACATTTGGGGCTGAAGCCCGGCCTCATAAAGGGCACCTCTCACCACCCTGGCCCCTCCTGGAAGCCTCAAGGGGCTCCCCTTGGAGCAGCAGAGGTGCTCTGGAGGCTGTGGTGCAGCAGTGCCAGTGCCATGGCCAGTCTCTGCTGGGAAGCAGAGGGTGTGCATGCCATGGAGCAGGAGCTTGGGAGAAGCTGCAGCTATGTCCTGGAGGTGTCACCAATGACCCTCCCAAAACAGCACCTCAGCCAAGAGTTTGCACTGTCCCAACTGGAGCCAAACCAGGGCTGATCTCCAGGCAGGGAGACAAGAACTGTAATGTCAAAGTCTCCAAGTCCTGGGGATTTTGACCTCTAGGGACAGCATAAGGGTGACCATGTGCCCTTGTGGCCAAGAAGGCCAATGGCATCCCAGGGTGCATTAGAAAGGCTGTGGTTAGTAGGTCAAGAGAAGTTCTGCTCCACCTCTACTCTGCCTTGGTGAGGCCGCATCTGGAATCTTGTGTCCAGTTCTGGGCCCCTCAGCTCAAGAAGGACAGGGAATCGCTTGAAAGAGTCCAGCGCAGAGCCACAAAGATGATGGAGTGGAACATCTCCCTTATGAGGAGAGGCTGAGGGAGCTGGGTCTCTTTAGCTTGGAGAAGAGGAGACTGAGGGGTGACCTCATCAATGTTTACAACTATGTAAAGGGTGAGTGTCAGGATGATGGAGCCAGGTTCTTTTCAGTGATGTCCAGCAACAGGACAAGAGGCAATGGGTGTAAACTGGAGCATAGGAGTTTCCATATGAACATGAGGAGAAACTTCTTTAGTGTGAGAGTGCCAGAGCACTGGAACAGGTTGCCCAGGGGGGTTGTGGAGTCTCCGTTGGAGATATTCAAGTCCTGCCTGGATAAGTTCCTGTGTGATGTACTCTAGGTTACCCTGCTCTCACAGGGGGGTTGGACTGGATGAGCTTTTGAGGTCCCTTGCAACCCTTGGGATTCTGTGATTCTGTGAATGGCTTGAACCTGCCCCAACAGGGGAGACTGAGCTGAGCTCTGAGGCAGGAGCTGTTCCCTGTGAGGGTGCTGAGGCGCTGGCCCAGGGTGATGGCCCAGAGAAGCTGTGGCTGCCCCATCCCTGGCAGTGCTCAAGGCCAGGTTGGACACAGGGGCTTGGAGCAAGCTGCTCCAGTGGAAGGGGTCCCTGCCCGTGGCAGGGGCAGGAGCTGGAGGAGCTCTAAGGGCCCTTCTAACCATTGCATTAGGACATTTGTTTGAGAGAAGCAGGTCAAAAGTGGGATTATCATAGAACCATGGAATAGTTTGGGTTGGAAGGACATCTGCTTCCTGCTCTGAGACTTCAGTGGTGTAGTTTGGATTCAGACCTGAAGCCCAGCCTGCACATTCACCAGTGGGAGGCCAGGTTAATTCAGAGGGTATAAATCCCTGCAGCACAAGCCAGAACAGCCTGCCCACACACAGGCAGCTTTCTTCTGCTTAGAAATTCCCACACCACCTGACAGGAGCTGTAACATCCCTGATGTAACTCCTGTGAGCAGGACTTCTTATACCATGTCCATAGGCTCCTGATGAACAGCAATGATTCCCTTTACAGCTCAGCATTCCAGTGCTCTTTGTGCTGTGAGTGAGCCCTGAGCCAGTATCAGCTTCAAACACTCTGCAATGGCAAAACTGAACCCATCCACTGGCTCCTTCACCACACACAGCATCGCTGTGCCCTGCCTGGGCAGCCAGCTCGGCACAGCTCTGTGCTCCATGGGCCCAGCTGTGCCCATTCATCTGCCACCCTGTAAATGAAGGGGTATCTGCTCACACTCACAGAACAGCGGTACTGGGGGAAGCATGAGGGAATCACTGCAGGAAGGGCACATGGGCAACGGGAGCCTCCATCCTGCTCCGAACAGACAACCAGTTCTCTGGCTCCTCCAAACAAATCATAGAATCACAGACTGGTCTGGGTAGGAAAGCACCTTCAGATCCCACAGTTCCAACCCCTGCCATGGGCAGGGACCCCTTCCAGTGGAGCAGCTTGCTCCAAGCCCCTGTGTCCAACCTGGCCTCCAACACTGCCAGGGATGGGGCAGCCACAGCTTCTCTGGGCCATCACCCTGGGCCAGCGCCTCAGCACCTGAAAACAGGGAACAGCTTCTGCCTTAGCTCCAACCTGAACTTCCCCTGTTTCAGTTTGAACCAATCAACCCTTGTCCTATCACTATAGTCCCTGATAAAGAGTTCCTCTCTGGTATCCAGTGGTCATATTAAATCACATCCTTCTTGTTTAATCCCATTCTTTCCAACCTCTCTGCATACACAACCATCTCCAGGCCTGACTTGTTAAGACCATTCACCTCTGCCGTGTGATCCCACACAGATCTGTTCGCTGCTGGTTGCCCAGTACTGCTCACAACACTCATACCAGACTGTGCCATTACACATGCAAAGGCACCAGGATATCATTACTGCTGTTCCTGTGCTACCTCTCACACTGCCAAATGCCTGTTTAATCCCTGGCAGTACCCACAGAGTGGGCAGAGCCTCCCCAAGGTGGCTGCAATGACATCTGGGCTCCAGCCCAGCACTCACCAGCACCAGCTGCAGGTGCAGCACTGAGAAAGACAGCACTGAAACGGCACAGACAGTATGAAGGGCAGTGGACAACATGGAGACAGGCAGCAGGAGTTGAAGGCAAGTTGCTACAGGAGGGCTGAGGGACATAACCTGCAGCTCCTCAAAGATAGGAGCAAAACACAGCAAGTCTGCCATCTCCTCTCTCCCAGCGACTGCCCAGTGTGAAGCACTCAGAGACCACAGCTGCATGATGCTGGAGAGAAGGGAAATATTGTTGTACCAACATATCTGAGGAGAGCAGCTGGATGCACAGAGAACATGTGGGAAGCCACAGGTTGAGAGCTGTGACACATCACTATCCAGAAAACACATCACTGGAACCAGCCCAGCACCGGGGCACCGTGTCAGAGCAGACAACCCTGCAGTGTGACTGCTGCAGCGCTGCTTCCCTCCTGGCAAACCTTCACCCAGGACAGCATCACCCCCTGATCCGCTCTGCTCTGCTGTCTGCTCCCAGGTGCCTGCGAGGAGATGTGGCTGCTCAGCGCCACACGCTCACCCGCACTCTGAGCCACGCAGCCACACATATCCTGCCAGGAACCCACAGCGACGCCAAACTCACCCCGGGTCTTCCGAGGACATCCCATCCCCAACAGAGGAACACTGAGGGGCATCTCATGGGCCTGGGGGAAGCAGCAGCCCCTGTTCTGTTAACAGTGAGGGGTGAGCAACTCACAGTGAGACCCTGCAGCTGCAGGCAGAAACCCCTTGAAAGGGAAAGGAAAAGGAAAGAGACAAAAAGATGAGAAAATAGAAAAGGAGAGGAATTATTAGACCCATTAGAAGAGGAATTAAAAAGCCCTAAGCAGATGTATTCTGTGGACTGAAAAGCTTGTCTGGAAAAGATACATCCCAGTAATGGTCTGGGATTGGTTCACTGGGAAGGATGCCAGCAGCCCTCCAGCACAGCCCCATGGGATCACCCCAGGGCTGGCACAGGCCATGTACCACATCGCAGGAGGTGGGCAGCCTGTTCCAGCCCACAGTGTCCCACCAAGCAATAGAATGGCCTTGTCATGGCACTGACACCATTTTACACCCCATTTTGTACATCCTGGTTTTCAATGAGCGAGTCCTCAGAAAGAGCAGGGATGTTTCACAGTGGCACTGACATGGAGCAGTGCAATTGCAGCTCATTTGAAATCCAGCATGATGGAGCAGCTAGCTGGATTTCCTCCTCACAGGATGAATCACCTGAATTCATCAAGAAACTCCATTTGCCTTTCACGTCTCAGTTCTCTCTAGCACAAAATAACTGAGGCTGGGCCCAGCAAAGAGGAGACACAGAGCAAGGGGGACCCAGGACCAGCTCTCGAGCCCAGAGCCCCAGGCTGTCCTGAGTCAGGAGTCTGGAATTGCTGCTGCCAGTTCTTGGGCTGTGGGGCAGGAGTTGGGAGCAGATGTCACCTCCAGCTTGGGCGAGAGCAGGGACCGGCACACTGCCCTCCACGGCTGTGAGCCCAACCGCAACAGCAGTGTGAGGGTTTACTGCTCTCACTGCAGCAGTCATTCTTAACAGGGGTCATTTTGCTCCTCTTAGATGAAGTTGATGGCACTGCTCTGCATCACACCCCTAAGCACCTGCTGCCCATATTAACCTCACACAAGAGGAAACCCTAATGGGCTTCCATTCCCACCACCAATGCAAGACCCCATTGGTCTCCATGGCAGCTCTGGACCACCGAAGCCATTTGAACTCCTCAGACTTTCAAACCTTCTCAAATACTGGTCAAACCCCACACACTGCTCTAGCCATCCTGGATCTCATCTCCTCTTCCACCTGTCAGATCAGATTTAATGCTAACCTGTCCGATCTCCTCACCCTACCATCATGCCAGACTTTTTTGCACTGCGAAGCGCTCCAGTCCACCTGGAACAAAACAGCTCTCCAGGAGGGTCCTGCAAACTGTCCCGTTTCAGGAACTCCTCAGTATAGTTCAGACACAAAATTCAGTCTTTTAACCAAACGGATGCGTGAAGCCCTGCCAGAATGCTCTGCTGTTTATCTGCACGCTGAGCTCCACTTCCTGCAAGAGCCAAACAGATCGTGGTGCTTGCTGAACCGCTGCGGGATTTATAGATTCATAGAATAGTCAGGGGTGGAAAGGACCTTCAGATCATCCAGTTCCAACCCCCTCCCATAAGCAGGGACACCTCACACTAAACCATGCCACACAAGGCTTCATCCAACCTGGCCTTGAACACTGCCAGCGATGGAGCACTCACAACCTCTCTGGCCAACCCATTCCAGTGCCTCACCACCCTCACAGGAAAGAATTTCTTCCTTAGATCCAATCTAAACCTCCCCTGTTTCAGTTTGAACCCGTTCCCCCTTGTCCTGTCACTGCAGTCCCTAATGAAGAGCCCCTCCCCAGCATCCCTATAGGCCCCCTTCAGATACTGGAAGCTGCTCTGAGGTCTCCATGCAGCCTTCTCTTCTCATAGGGATTTGGTAAGAACAGCCCAGTGAAAGCTGGGATCATCCCGAGGAGTGGGCCCTGCAGTCCCAGAGGCAGGGCAGGCACCTTCAGCCCAGCACAGTGCTCTGATGAGCATCTCCACCCACCTGATTGAATCCCATTTTAATTCTGCCCAACTGAAATAAATATTCCTGAAGCTTCCTGGTAGCCCAGACTGACAGCAGATATCCTTATGGGAACGCTGAGGCAAACAGAAAAGCTATTAGAGACACAAACGTGCCTCACAGAGAGGTGATCTCACTTGGATATTACTCACATTCCCTCTTGGTGTAGCAGAACTTAAGGGGTGTTTGTCCTGGCTCCTGGTTGTGGAGGTGCGGAGGGAGCAGCGCGGTGCAGGGATGTCTGTGGTGCGGGCCACACACTCACTCCCATACTCCAGGTGAGACTCTGTCCTGAGGAGATGCTCTGCTGGAGCAGGCGCCTCTCCTGCAGCAGGTGGGTGGTGGAGGGGAGCTGTGCCTGGCTGCACACGGGGCCTGTGGAGGGGCTCCATCCCACCACCTAATTCTGAGGAGCTGCTGCAGCAGGGAACAAGGCTACAGCTGAGACAAGGAGGGGCCTCAGATCAGCAGCTGATTCCAAGACGCAAACCAAGGCACAGAGAAGGGAATGGAACAAATTGTGGCAATTTCTTCTCAACTCCCTGATGAAGGCGGAACAAATGAAGCAGATCTCACCCTTCCCAAAGGCAGGGACGGAACACAAATCATCTGAGGCTTTTAATAAATAAATATATTGTGTGACTTCGTACTTAGGGCAAAGATCTCATTCACACTGTTGAGGAATGAAAGGGCTGGGAATAGTGAATCAGTTAATACTGTTAAAAGTAATAATACAAAAAAGAGATATTGGGACAAGGCATTTATTTTATTAAATCCCCCAAGGAGAGGTCAAGAATATTAGAAATCAAGTCCCCAGGTTCCGGTTGATGCAGTAACCACAGTTTTAGCAATTTCAGAGGAAGAATGTTTGTTCAAGGTGGAAAAGTGCCAAAGCTTGTCAGGGTTGGTGCTAGAAAAGGATGCTCTCTGCAGTCACCTGCTGAAGAGCACAGAGCTGCCTGCAGTTCTTATGAGAGAATGTGTTTGAGCAGGACTCTGCAGCCAGCCACATAGAAGCAAGGCACAACCCTTGCTGCAGAGATGCTCATGGAGGAGATATTTCAGTGTGAGGAAAATACTCCCTGTTTCCTCAGCACGTGTCCTGTTCTTCAGGCACATGCCATCAGACAGCAGCCATCAGACAAGATACCAGCCCTGGCAGATGTCTGTTCTGAGGCAGTGTCATTTGTTATGCCCCTCTGATGCAGGCTGATGGGGCTTAGGGATGACCATAGAATCACAGAGTGGTTTGGGTTGGAAGGGACCTTAAAGCTCCTCCAGCTCCAACCCCTGCCATGCACAGGCAGGGACCCCCTCCACTGGAGCAGCTTGCTCTAAGCCCCTGTGTCCAACCTGGCCTCCAACACTGCCACGGCTGGGCTAAGAGACTGCATTTATCCAGAGACCTGCTGGGGAGGATGAGGACACTGCCTGCCCAGCAAGCTCCTGGATGATATTCACAACAATTAATTTTTATAGCAGAGGTGCAGAAAACAGCCATAGAATCTCTTTTAGCATTTTGATTCCAAGTGGCTGGAAATGTGAAGGCAGAGGTAATGTTGGCAGGAACAACCATGAGATGATAAGTGTTTGGCACTTCTTAGGAAAAAAGTGAGAGAGACCAGCAAAATATGAGCAATGCATTTTGAGGCCAAACTCCAGCCATTCTTGAATCCTGGAGGTAGGGATAAATGAAAGGGCAGCCCAGGATGGGACTGAGGTGAGCCTCCGGAGGTTAGAACCCCAAACTATTACATGATGCTACAATGAGGATGGCGAAGGAAAACAGACTTCAGACCTACCCCAGTGGGGGGCGGGGGTGTGTGTGTGTGCATAAGCAGTGAAGTAAGAAACCATATGCCAGTCACTGATTTGGAACACACTGCACGGGCTGCAGTTCCAGACTGCACTGGAAAACATGAGTGTTCGCTATGGACACACATGAAGGAAAAGCACAAGACAAAAGAAGCAAACTTGTGGACAGCACAAGCATGAGATGAAACACCACCATAGAGAGAAGCAGGTAAATACACTGGCAGCAAGAAGATCCCAGAAATTGCTGGTACTTGTTGGTGCTCCTTTGGCTGATTGAAGAGAATGGAGCTAGAAAGACCAATGTGCTTAGTACTTGTTTGTCTTTAAATCAGAGATCAACCATGAGATTTCAGAGGCAGAGAGTTAAGATCCTACCTGGAAACCAGGAGCAGAAATTAATTAAGAACATTTGGATGTGCCTGACTACACATGGGAAGGAAGTTTAAGAACAGATTAAAGCAATCAAAGAACAACCGAGGTCATCTTTGAAGGCTCATGTTATAGAGAGTGCATCCAAAAGGGCGGAAAATAGCAAATGGTCAAACAGGGGGGAGAAGAAGCCCTAAGAAACACTGTCATGGTGAAAAACAACATCAGACCAAATAATAAGCTGAAGTGTTTGCACCTGCCTGGAAGGAAGCAACACAGCAACAGGCATAAGGGACTTGTCAAGGACAGAGGGTGAGAGGAGCAGCCGCACACCTCGGCCTTGGCTGGGCTCCTTCTAGCCCCACACATGTCAAGAGACCACCCAGCCATGGGGCACAGAATGACCCCTGATGCCTACTCATGGACATGTACCCAGGGGCTGCGCATGGGGCTGTGCACAGGTCAGCATCTCCTTCAGCAAACCCAACGATGGAGTGGAGAAGATCCCTGCCAATCTACAGGCACTCCAAAGCAGATGCAAAACACTCCAAAGAGCAGGATCCTGATAACCTCAAGGTACTAGATCTACACAGGAATCATCAACTGCACAAGGATTCAGATAGGGAAACACTGGTAATGTGGTAGCTTCTGAGGGGTATAAGCCATGAAGGCTATCACACGCTGAGTGTGAGTCACACATCACACCACAGAGCACAGGGTGAGCAGCTCTCAACTACAGCCTGGGAAACACACAGCCTAACTCCACTGCTCTGCAGAGTGCCTGCTCCAACACCATGCCACAGGGAAGCACTGGGACAGGAGAGCCTAGAGAGGAGCCACAGCAGAAGCTTGGAGAAGATGGAGCTTTGGGAAGGGCGAGGCAACAGGGCTTAAGAGCCAGCAGAGGAGACGATATCAAGGAAAATGTGGCAAGTGTTCTTCAGCATGTGCAAGACACCTGTGAAGGGGCCATGAGGGAGCTCTTCGCTGCACCTACGTGGAGCAAACATTGCAAAGCAAACTAGAGGAAGAAATACTCAGAACAGACATTAGAAAACTTCCTAATGGTGGGGACAGGGAGAGGCAGAAGTGAGGGAAACATCAGGCATGTTCATCACAGGGTTCCCAAGAACAGGCAGGGTGAGCACAGCAGAGGCCTGTGGGTTAGACCCTTCCCACTGCTCCATCCTGGACCTCTGATGCTCCCCAGCAGAACTGGGGGACTCAGAGCCAACTGCATCAGCAACAGCTCACTCCCCACTGTGGATTATTAGCATCACAGCAGCCGGCCACCAACAGGCATTTGGGGACACAGTGTGAAAGGTTCAACCAAGCATTGCTGGGGTGCATTAACCTCCAGCATCACCCAGGTCCTTCACACTAGGCTCCTTGGAATCCTGCCTGCCCCATCTGGGATGATCTTGACCACAGTCTATCCCTTGCTGCATGGATGGCAATACTCTCAAATACTTCTCAAATACTTCTGAATTCTGTGGGAGTAGAAATTCCATTATGAAAATAAATAGACAATTGTCCTGTTTCCACAGATGCTTTTCACAGCAATAGTGATGACCTGGTGAGGGCCCACAGTTCCCTCTTGCTGACCTGCTCATTTGCACTAGAACTGCACTCACCAATGGGAGAAATAAAGATTCCGATCTTACTCCAGCAACATGAATTGCACATATCAACTATGGACCATGGTCCATCCCTTGCTGCATGGATGCACCATGGTCAGGAGCCCCCCAGATGAGACAGACAGGGCTCCCAGGAGCTTGGTGTCCACCCTGGGCTTGCACCCTCAAGCCCTGCTCCAGGGTCAGACCTGTGCTCCCACAAGGGAAGCCCATGGGAGGACTTGGCCACCAGAACCATTGGTGTGGCTGAAGTCAAGGGAGAAACACAGATGAGAAACACCTCCTGCAGCCAGCAGGGCTGAGAGCCAGGGCTGAGGCTATAGGACACAGTGTGAGGGGCTGCTGCGCATCAGTGCTGGATGAGCTGAGATGCCAGTGCTGAGCTTGTGCTCATTTACATTCTCTTTGTCATCTGGAATACATCTGCAAAACCATCAGAGTTTTGCTGGGACCTTTTCCCACAGAAAAGAGTTTTGAGGTCACATTTGCAGACACTACATTTACCTGATATTCTAATAAAAATCTGATCCAGGAGGAATTTTTCTGCACGACTTCTGGAGGAATATGTGTGACAACTCCACATGTTTATGGATGCGATGCCTTGTCACTTAGCACACAGTGAAGGCTTTCTTGTTGAAAAATGAAACATCCCTGGGATGAGAGCCCTCAGTGATAGGGATCACTGCATCGCCCAACACAGCAGCTCTGTCAAACCAACACAGCCACTCTGGGAACAGACCAGGCGGGTGAAAAGGCCAAACAGGAGTGAAAGAAACACCGAGTTACACAAAAATGCTGCTGTTAATGAGCTGCTCTGAGTAGTGGTGAGCGCACAGCATGGTGCTGAACAGCAGCGCTGTGAGCGGGTGATGTGTCACTTAGAGTGTCAGAGTCACAGAGTGGGTTGTGTTGAAAGGGACCTTAAAGCTCATCCAGTTCTAATCCAGTGCTGACCACTGCACCCATTGCTGACTGCTGCACCCACTGCTGACCGCTGCACCCACTGCTGACCGCTGCACCCACTGCTGACCGCTGCACCCTCTGCTGACCGCTGCACCCTCTGCTGACCACTGTATCTTGCAGCAGCACTACAGACCCACTTGTATGTTCCCCTCACACTGCTGCTCATGGCAGACCCCAAACACCCACATGTCTCCAGCCCAGTCATGATCCTAGCTTCCCTTCCCTGGGAACTGACTGGCTGGGAATGGCTCGACCCTTCCTGCTGCCCTGCTCCTGTCTGGCCATCAGCTGCTCCAGGTACTTCTGGGAACACTTCCCAAACCTCTGATTACAGAAGCCCACTGTATTCTTTTCAGCCACATCAGCCTCCTAATGCACTGTGCTGTAAATTCAGCAGGTTCCAAGGCACTGAATTCTGAGCTCACTGCAAGGTGTGGAAAACCCACTGATTTGTACTGGTTTGAGTGTGCTTCCTATTCCTCTCATTGCATGCTCCTCTCTCCTTGTGCCATGACACAGGCAGAGGTTCCCCCTTTCCCTCAGCCAAGAATGTGGCATTTTCAATGTTTTTAACATACTTCCTATATTCCTCTCATTTCTAAGGTAATGATCCCACTCCTGTGAATGTCTCTTCAGACCAGACAATTCCTGTTTTCTCATTCCTGACCATGTCCACAGCACCTCTGAACCCTTCAGCTCCTACTGCTCCTGCTGACAGGCAGTGCCCAGGCTGGGCTGCAGCACCCAGAGGTGTCATCACCGATTCTGACTGAGGCATTAGACTGTTTTCCGTATGATCGTCCATCATCCATCACACTTTGGTCATCCAAGAGTGCTGTATCCTATGTTCAAGCTGCCACTGAGCAGAGGCCTCTGCTGAGCTCTTTAGAATCATCCTGCAACTTCTCCTAAGTTAAACTATAATTAAGAATCTTCTCAGGTACTTCACTGGGTCACTTTTTCCTCCTCCAGTAGCTATTTTACATTTATCTTCATTATTTTTTATTCACTGGCATGTTTCTTTTCCCCAAAATTATTTAGATTGCCTCAAAGGGCCTCTGAGCTGTTCCTGCTCTGGAGCTAATGTAAATAGCTGCCATCTGCAGACTGACTCTTCAACGCTCAAATCCATTTGGACATTAGTGAACGCAGCTACAAGCCAGAGCTGGTGCCCATGCTCTGAACTCCTGCTCTGGCCTCACGGTACCAGAGGTTCTCATTAGTCCTCTCTGAGCAGACATCACATCAACCACGGTTGTGGTCTGTCTGTCCTCTCCATTAACGGCAAAGCCTGAACCCAGTTGTCACCAAAGGGACCCTCGGCCACAAAGACTCTCCACAGCACCTCAAAGAGCCATGGCCTGGTCTGGGTTGGAAAGGGCCTTGCAACTCACACAGTTCCAACCCCCCACCACAGGCAGGGATGCCTTCCAGCACACCCAGCACACAGGGGGTTCTGAGCTCAAGCGCCCAGACCTCAGCTGTCAGAGGGCAGCAGCAGCTGTCCCCCTGTATCAAGCGGGTACCCAGGCCTGGCTCCCAGCCACAGGCAAGTGCCAGCAGTGGTGAGCAGTGTCAGAGCTGACACTCGCACTGCACGTGGCCAGCAAGGGATGGGAAGCAGCAGGAGGACACAAGGTCTGCATCACTCCCGATACCTATCGTCCATCATAACCACAGAATGCACAGCGAAGGCTCCTGTACTTCTCAGTGGGTCAGGCGAGGGCACCCATCTGCCACTCTGGGCCCGGGGAGCCCCGTAGAGCAATGCCACCACCATGGCCCATTGGCAGAATACTGATAACTGCAACCACTGCTATCACCAGCCAGGCGGGACACCAGCATTAGGTGTTCGCTCATCCACAATGTGCCACCTGGAAGTGATGGTTTTCAAGATGCATCATTGTCACAGCAACAACCAGCACAACGCGGTGTTGATGCACTCACCACTTATCTGAGACACGAGATGAGATCAAGGGCTGGGAGGAAAACAAGGAATGAACCCCTCGGTGCTTGAGCCAGAGCAACACAGACAGGGGACATGGGGCTTTCGTGGGCTCCACCAGCCTCCCCATCCTCACCTGTTGGCCCACAGTGTCTCTGGTGGGACCCACAGCACACACAGGCCATGGCACGGAGCTGCCTCCCCCCAGCCCCTCACCTGGCCTTGCCGCGGCTGCTCCTGCGAAGCGAGGGCACGTCGGCCTCCTTCTCCTCCTGCACGCGCTGCAGGGACGGCGAGCGGCTATGTGCACTGCGGGCGCTGCCGGAGCTGCCCACGCTGCCGTCCGCTGCCGCCGCCGCTGCCTCCTGCATCTGCGCCAGCAGCTGCGGCGGGAGGCTGCGCAGCGACGGCACCGGTGAGTAGGACGCCCGGCTCTCGGCCTTCAGGTTGTTGTCGCTGGCTGAGCGCTGCAGCACGCGTGGGGAGGCCAGGCCGCCCGCGCCCAGCAGCCGCCGCCGCTTCGTGTAGCTGGGCGTCTCTCTGAAAGGCACTGCGAGAGAGGGGAAAGGGCAGTTAGACACCAAAACACAGCACAGAGCCCGCGCTGCACCACCGTGGTCGGGGTGGAAGATGGCGGCAAAGCAGGAGGACTGGGAAAGCACGTGGAGCCAGGTGAGAGGGCAGGAATGGCCAGCAGGATGGAGCTCCACCTGCTTCCAGCCCCTCTCCCTGCAGCACCGCAAAGAAGCTGCCCCAGGAGCACATGGGACAGGCGAGCCCAGCGTGGCACATGGGAGGGGTTGGAGGTGGCATCTCAGACAGCATCAAGGAGCACTGCCAGAGGGGGAGGCAGCAACAGCAATCTAAGAGGGCACAGGGCCACCAGTGGGACCTCTGTGAGCCCAGCTCCAGCTCCATCTCAGCTCGGAGGTGGAGACACATGCACAGGACACTGACACCAACAGTCACCACAACCACCACTTCCTCTGACTGACAAAAGGCCTAGATCTTAGCATCACAGAAGCCCAGCCTGGTTTGTGTCAGAAGGGACCTCAAAGCTCCTCCAGCTCCAACCCCTGCCACAGGCAGGGACCCCTTCCACTGGAGCAGCTTGCTCCAAGCCCCTGTGTCCAGCCTGGCCTCCAACACTGCCAGGGATGGGGCAGCCACAGCTTCTCTGGGCCATCACCCTGGGCCAGCGCCTCAGCACCCTCACAGGGAGAAAAAGAATCTGTAGCTCCAGGCATGTGCCAGGAGCAAGCCTAGAGCATACAGTGCCCCAAATAAAGCACCAGCGACTCCTGGCCCTGCCTGATGCCCACCCAACCCTTGGAAGCGTGTAGAAGAAATGGACCTCACAAAGGCACCTGAGGATGCAAACTCCTGCCTCAGGCTGGAGCTCTGCAGAGGGAGGAGTGGACACAGGGAGTGCAAGGTGGTTGGAAGGGTGAAGGGCTGTGGAGCTGCAGCACCGTAGACCTCAGGTCAGCAAGAATGTATGTTCTTAGATTTTAATGAACCCATTTCCATCCTGAAGCTTAAGATGCTGATTAAGGTTGCTGACAGGTGGCAGTGTCCAGCAGGAGCTTGAGTCAACAACATTCACCCATTTCTGGTGCAAATGTGGCAAAAGCAAGGGAATAGGTGGAGCATGCAGAGGTGTCCTGTGCTGCTCAAAGGCATGTTCAGACATGGCATGATCCTGCTAAAGGGGACCCCAGCCCCATCCACATTCAGGACTCCCCAGCGTCACCCTCCCAAGGCCATGTAATCCCATAACCATCTGCACAAAGGCACATGTGCCCTGAACACATGGCCATCACCGAAGGGCTGCAGAGGACGGCAGCAGCCAGGGCTCTGGGCAGGACTCTGCCCCACATTGAACGAAGCCTCAATCAGTGTCAGCCTTGGCTGAACACCCTGAAAGCACTTCCCAGCCGTGCTGTGCAGAGCGCTGGGAATACTGTAGGTTCAAAGTATGAGAATTCCAGGCTCCCGTAAACCTCCCCATTGCCATGGCAACGCAATGAGCTTGGTCTCTGATGAGTTTCAACCACGTGGTGGGGGAGTTTCTGCCGCAGTGGCCAAACTCCTGCGGCTCAGCCCCATTGCCCAGCGTGGTGCTGCCAGCGCCCGTGTCCAGGCTGCTCACTGGGACAACAGGCCCAAATCATGGAATGGTTTGTGTTGGAAGGGACCTTAAAGCTCCTCCAGTTCCAACCCCTGCTCCCACACGCAGGGACCCCTTCCACTGGAGCAGCTTGCTCCAAGCCCCTGTGTCCAACCTGGCCTCCAGCACTGCCAGGGATGGGGCAGCCACAGCTTCTCTGGGCCATCACCCTGGGCCAGCGCCTCAGCACCCTCACAGGGAACAGCTTCTGCCTCAGAGCTCAGCTCAGGCTCCCCTGTTCTCCCAGGTTCAAGCCATTGCCCTTGGCTTGGCCCTACAGGCCCTTGTCCCAAGCCCCTCTCCAGCTTTCCTGCAGCCCCTTTAGGCACTGGAGCTGCCCTCAGGTCTCCCCTTCAGGAGCATTCCCTTCTCCAGGCTGGACCAGCCCAGCTCTCTCAGCTTTGTCACCCAATGGCTACAGGCAAGGAGGGATGTTGAATGGAAAGAAGCAAAGTGTGGACCATGGATGTGATGCAGTCCCTGGGGTAAAACAGGCTGATATACAGCCTGTTCTACCAATGCAACACATTGGAGAGGAAGCCATGGTCAGGCTAGCTACAACAAGCAATGCTGAACAGGTCTGGTTGCCAAGGACAGCTGATCTGAGCTCATGTGTCATCCAGACATAGGATGGATCTCCAGGAGACATTTAATTTCATACTGTATCACTTCTCATAGAAAACCACTTTAAAAGATCAGAGCAGCAAATATTAAATGNAATGCAACACATTGGAGAGGAAGCCATGGTCAGGCTAGCTACAACAAGCAATGCTGAACAGGTCTGGTTGCCAAGGACAGCTGATCTGAGCTCATGTGTCATCCAGACATAGGATGGATCTCCAGGAGACATTTAATTTCATACTGTATCACTTCTCATAGAAAACCACTATTAAATGGATGCATGTCATGGTACTGGCAGATTTAAACATTATTAGAAATTGTAAACAGCCACTGGAAACAGAAGGGAACTTTCCCCAGACTCAAAGTGCTGTTCTCAAACCAAGCCAAGTCAGTCACCTAAAGCTGTTCTTGGAAAAAAGTACAGAATTACTTTAAGTCCAAGTGCCAGATGCTGCCCAGTAATAAAAGCACTTCAGTCACTGCCTGGACACATTCCAAACCAAAGGGCAAGGCACATGCTGGGTGAGTGAGTACATCCATGGTGCTTCCAGGGATCAGCACCACTGGTGAAACCAGGGGATCATGGGATCACCACCTGAGAAAGGCCTTGTGCTCACAGCATCAGTCAACCAAACAGAGCTCAGAGCCCTCCTGCCAGAACAGAGTCAGTTTGAGCCGTTACACCTGAGCTGGAGCTCAGCAACACCCAGTCAGTGGTGCTGCACCAACAGGCAGTGCCGCAGCTGCAGAAAGGCCCAGGTTGCACCCGCCACATCAGTTAAACAGGAAGTATTCAGAGCTAGAAAAATCTGCCTGGACCTCCCTCCCCTGCCCTGGGAGAGGCCAGAGCAGCAGCCAGCCCTGTGCAGATCACTGGTAACACCCATGCTCCACACCAGCTGCTCTGCAAAGTCCATGCTGGGCTCCTCTGTACACATCCATTACTATGAGGAGGCAAAAGAAACACAGAGCAGCAGAAATACAGCCAGACCCATGCTGAGGCACCAGCCCAGTTCATGTGTGACTGGGCTTAGCATCACTGGTCTTCAACCAAAACCAAAAGAGAAAGAAACAGAAACCCAAGGGTGCACTGGTGAAAACCCCGGAGAGCAGGAGCTGGCTTGGGCTTGCTTTAGTGTGCTTTTTCAGTTAATTATTAGTTTCTTGATGTTAACTGCTTGGGAAAAAAATATCGTAACTGTATTTTGGACTGATCAGATGCAAACTTACAGTAAAATCAGCCTCCTGGAGAGCTGCTTTTACCAAGCTAACAAAAGAAAAGGAAGCTGCATACCAGAGAGGGATCCTGGTGGTCCTTGCTAGATCTCCTCTGCTCCTACTTGTCTCAGCCTAACAGTCCTGCCCCAGCCCCTGCTCTCCCCAGTGCAACCAGCATAGGTCTTATACCAGGGAGATGTTGAGTGAGTGAAGGGCAGGTTGGGAGGGGGAAGCTCATAGAATCATAGAATGGTTTGGGTTGGAAAGGACCTTAAGAGCACCCAGTTCCAACCCCCCCTGCTCAGCACAGTTCATGGTGAGACAGTCACTGCAAGCAGTGACTACTGGGCAGTGAGACACAAACGCGTTGCTAAAGGACTCACTAGTAATGGGAAGGTACTTCATAACTCTTGACACAGGCCAGGGCACGTGCTTTAGTGTAGCCTGTCAAATAAATCACCTGGTCACCCATTTCCACACTCTCCACAAGAGCAGCAATCACCTATTACTTTCAAAGTGCTCTTTCCCAATACCAAAATCATAGCATCCAGCCTAGGAACTAAGAAAAACACAATTTCTATCTCCAATTCACACCAGAGAGGAAGAGCAGAGGGGCTGGAGGAAACAGCCGAGGACCACTCTGCTCATCACTAACCCACTTATCATAAGATCAAGTGTAAGAGTCCCTGAATCACTACACAGCATTTACAGAAGGCACCCAGGTCACACACACACAGGTTGTAAAGCCAGTTTCCAGAGCATTTAGCTCCAAGAGCATATGAAGAGGATAGTGTTACAGCTGCAAAGGTGGTCTCTTCACAGACAGGACATACCTGCATTATCTGTGTAGTTGCAGTTTGGCCCCGGTGCACAGTAACTGTATGTGAGGTGGGACCCAGCCAGCCCATTTCATCTGTCACTGTGGGATTACAGGCAGGGTGTCACAAGAGTCCCAGCACTGGCAGGGCTATGTTCCAGTGCCCACAGTGGCACAGACCTCCAGCTGATACACGTTTAGACTGCAGAGTTCCCTGGGCTCTCAGGTGTCCAAGCATCCTTCACCCATGTCTCCTGACCCAAGGAGCTGCAGCCAAAGACTCAGGGTGTCTACTCTAGCATGTAGAGAGCTTGGGACCCTCAGAGCAGAACAGGGGTGATGGAAACTTCATCTGCGCTGACTCAGTGCTTGGCTTCTGGCATCTGGACCAACTTGGAGCCCATTTCAGGGCCACTGTACAGCCAGGAAATACAACTGGACCAACATCAAATGTTTCTGCACAGAGGTTAGAGAGGTATAAATGACAGCAGACACCCGGGAAAGCCTGGCTTTCACCAGGAACACCAGATGAGAGAGCTTCAGAGGGAAGCTACTGCTCATAAGCAACATGGGACTTGTCTACCCAGATGCCCAGAGCTTTTCCAAAGCCCTCATCTAAGCACAGACTTAGGTCCAGCGAGTCTGGAAGCTCTGCCATTCAGCCTGGGTCTTTCTGGACAGCAGCTAGATATACTCAGAGATCCAACCATGTTATCAGCTGTGCTACACAACAAGGTGGAGACAGCAAGAGAGGAGACGGTCTGTGCCACAGCCAGATGGCAGAAAGGACAGCAGAGGTACCCATGCTGCATGGGATGTGAAGCAAAAGAGGAAGTGGTGGAGGCAATCTGATGCTGAAGGGTGCTACGAGTGCACTTCTTTGCATGAAAAAGTCCAGCAGGTCAGCACTTGGTCGCAAGGGCAGCAAAGGCTCCAGGAACACACCTAGGGGCTACAGGAGACACAAAACCAAAGCCACCAGGTACACAAGGCCGGGATGTGGCAAAGGACACCCACAGCCTGCACTGCCAGCAGAGCCTGGCCCATGGCTGGAGCCCTCCAGGCATCCTCTTATTGCTGTTTAAACTGTCCTTTGCTGGAAGGGACCAACACCCCAATGTGTGACTCGTTGGTTACTCCTCTCCTGGTGGGAGCAACGTGTGCTCAACAGCAAAGACTTGGGGGAACCCGCTGCTGTTCTGAGGGAGGTGAGTGAAAGACAACTTCCTTCTGGGGCTGGAAGCACTGAATTAGAGTCACAGAATCAACCAGAGTAAAAAAGAGCTTCAAGTTCGAGATGCAGCCTCACCAGTGCCCAGGGTGAGAGGAAGGTCTATGAATTTCCTGGTGACACCAGTTTGTACTGGGCAGAGTGATCCGCCCTGGGTTGGCAGATGACCTCCTCTCTGGGAGGCTCAGGCTGCTCCGGCATGCTGAGATGTTCCAATGATGGTGTGAATCCCAAGCCATGCTTCATCCTGTGGCTGCACAACCAGCTCCTCACTGCTCCTCAACCTGCCTCAAAGTCACGGTAATAGCAGTAATGATGATGAATGCTGTGCCTGAGCTCCAGCCACCAGGTGCCAGAATCAGGACAGGTTTGGGCTGCTGCAGCAGCCAATTCTGACCAAGGTTTCCTCTTCCCATCCCCCAGATGCACCATCCCCAGCGGGGAAAGGAGGGAGAGCAATAACGAAACAACTTTGTGCTGCTCCCCCATCAGCTTTGTAGGCTCTTTCTGCACCTTCTCCAGGGTTTAATCAAAGTGTGTTTACTGCCTCTCTCGCAGCAAAATGAATCACTGCTGTTTCCATGACAGCGCTGCTCGGAGCAGCACCGCCGTGCCCCAGCCAGCCCAGCTCAGCCCGCGCTCCCACGGCTGTCTTGTGCCCTCCCAGAGGGACAACACGTGGATCTCAGTGCCAGAACACCACTCAGGTGTGGCGGGAGCAGGACACAGCCCAGGCTCCCCAAGGAGATCCCGGCACCACCGCACAGCACGGGCAGGCAGAACCGGAAACATGGTCCAAACAACCCCAAGCTGCTGCCTAATGAACCGAAGTGTAATCAACACTTGGAGGTTATTTAGATGTGCTGGTTCGATGTTAAATATTCATGTGAAAGAGCCAAAGCTGGCAGAGTGCAAATGTCTGCACAGCTCCAGGCTGAGAGGCCACATTTACATTTTAATAGTGGAAAATTACAAAGCAAACTGGAAAAGGTGCAGAGCATTTCCCCTCACGCGGTGCATCATCCCAGGTCGCTCGCCCTTGTCCAAGAGGCTACTCCAAGATATCTCCCAGCTGCCTTTCTAAGGGTGCTGAGGCGCTGGCCCAGGGTGATGGCCCAGAGAAGCTGTGGCTGCCCCATCCCTGGCAGTGCTCAAGGCCAGGTTGGACACAGGGGCTTGGAGCAAGCTGCTCCAGTGGAAGGGGTCCCTGCCTGTGGCAGGGGTTGGAGCTGGAGGAGCTTTAAGGTCTCTTCCAAAACAAACCAGTCTGGGGTTCTGTGATTCTATGAAAAGTACCATGATGAGGTAGACCAGAACCTCTCAGCCCCAACACCAGAGCTGCCCCTCCTCACTCCACCTGTACACAGCTCTCCCAGCTTCCTGCTCAGCACCAGCCCTTCACAGCTGGAAACACATTTTCTCTGCATTTGTAAAATTTCAACTGAAACCTAAAACACATGTGAGTTAAACTCACTAGTTTTCTCTCCAAGCACTCCTGACATGTGCTGGCAATTCACCTGTGACTGGTATTATGACAGGAGATGTTCAGCCTTTCTCTTCAGATAAAATCCATCACCCTGGTGCATCTCAGCACTGGACAGTCTTGCTGGCAGGAGTCTGGTGCGTTTTTCATTCCTGTGTTTCACCTTGTCACAGGCAGCACGCAAGATCCTGCTCACACTGTCAGGCTCTTGCTAAATCCCCCAGGGGAAACCCCCAACTGCTCAGACTCACAGGTGGCACAACAACAACAGGAAATTATAACTATCCAAAGAGGGTTTCTGACCTGTCTTTGGAACCAATCCCCACACCCTTCTGTACTGGCAATAACTGCACCCGAGACCAGGCTGGAGCATTTAACACTCCCCCCAGTCCCATGAGCAGCAGTAGCGCCTGCTCGCTGCTGTACAGCAAACCAGCAGGTTGAAAGCTGCTGCAGCAAAGTTCAAAAGAATTTGCAATGCAGCTTGTGGAGTCGTGGCCTATATTGCTGATACTCCTGCCACAGCTCCAGGGATGGGGAGGCAGCTTTGGAAAGGGCAGTGGATGATTCTGAACCCTGCAGAGAGCTCAGCTCCATGTCACTTCTAGGGAAAGCTGGGAAAAATGGAACTAGGACACTTATCAGTTAATGAAAAGGAATGAGAATATAATTGATACCAGGCAGGGTGGCCTCGACAGCTCACATCTTGCTGACAAAGGTACCTGCTGACATCATAAGCCTGGTGAAACTGCTCCCCTGCGATGTTCTGGTTACATGCTGCTACTGGACAAGTCATCAGAGCACATTTTAGCAGACACAATGATGAACTGTTAATGGCAAATAACAGAGGTGACAACGCCCAGTATTAGCCAATCCATCAGCTCCTGGTACAGTCATATCTATGTTTTTCACCTTATCAATGCTGTAGAAAAATATAGCTTGTGAGCCACAAAAGTACAGGTGAAGCAGTGACTGGTGCAGTGACACTGGCCAAACGTCTCTGGTCAAAATGGGCAGATTTAGATTGGACATAAGTAAGAAATATTTTGTGAATAAGGCAGTGAGGCGCTGGCCCAGGGTGATGGCCCAGAGAAGCTGTGGCTGCCCCATCCCTGGCAGTGCTCAAGGCCAGGTTGGACACAGGGGCTTAGAGCAAGCTGCTCCAGTGGAAGGGGTCCCTGCCTGTGGCAGGGGTTGGAGCTGGAGGAGCTTTAAGGTCCCCTCCAACCCAAATTCTATGACATATAAGAAAGAGTATCAACACAATGAAACCTCAGGCATTGGTTAAGGCCGGATCATCCCAACATGCTTCAGCACAGCCTGATGCAAGATGAAGTGTTCGGATAACACGAATGGAGTTGCACCACATAGGACTGTTCCTTGAAAAGCAGCAAGACTGAAACAAGCCCAAGAGTCCTGACACAAACCACATGAGGAGAGGCTCCAGGACCGATGCAGTGAGCCGACAACCAGCTGGTGTGTCAGCCCCTGAAAGTGACAGTGTTGTCTGTTCACCCCTAATCTTATTATAGAAAAATGCATCTAAATTCAGTCTTTACTTCTAAAAATAATGTTAAACCCCAGTAAGTGTTCACAATGAAGCCGTGCGATGGTTCAGAAGCTCGTCAACCTGATCTGTATTAAGCAAATACTGAAACAGAAGCTATTCTGTGCTCTAGTTTACCAAGGTGACAGAGTCACAGTCACACTTGTATCCTGGGAAAGATCCCTTGTCCAGAAGTTTCTGCACTATGTCTGAGCAACAGCACTAGGTGTAGGCACCGCTTCTCTTCAGAGAGGGGAAACCACAATGTGAGGAGCTGCTGGTCTCAATTGCTCAAGCTGGTTGAGGTTACTCAGCCCAGATTTTAATTCAGTTTCCAAATAACTCCTGCCTCCAAGTGCCAGGAGTTCTCTGCAGAGTATCCGTGAGCTGTGACCATACTGTGACTTGCGCTGTGGAACATCCCTAGTCTGAATGACTGAACTGGTGCCAAGAGCATGAAACTTGTCCCTCTCCTGCTGTAATTAAGACCAGCACCTGGCAGGACCCAGGGGCTGCTCCACTTGTCCCACGATATTTTACTGCATTTTCTGCAGAGAACCAGATCCTTTCTTAGGAGCTGCTCACCCAAACCTCACAGAGCTTAATGTTCTGTCTGACAATAGTGAGCAAAAAGCTCTCATTTTAGAAGGCACACAAGAAAGGAGGGCACTGCCAGCTCACAGGTTTCTAAGTATCCTCATAAATAGAATAAGTTCAATAAGAGCACCCACATTTGTTACACATTCCAGGAGACTGGACACAAATAGACAAGAAGAAATCAAGCTTTCCGTTATACAATACCACATTCACGGCTCCACACAAAGATTTGCAATGTCTACCTCATTTAGCACATTCCAAAAGTATCTCCAAGAGGGGATCAAGGGGGAAGGTTTGAAAGAAGAAGAAATGTCACAGCCTCTACTTGTGCTTGTCACACATGTCTGTCTGAGCTCTTCTACAGCACAGCTACAAGTAAAAGTTCCCTTTGAGCTTGGCACTAGTTAAAACACTGTTCACACACAGGATATCATAACAAAAGCAGACATCCTTGTGCCACTGTAGAAATCCCCACCTCAAAAAAGACATCATAGAGACAGAAGAGGTCAGACCAGAGCAACAGGGATGGTCAAAGATCTGAAATGGCATGGTGTTTCCTCAATGGTGGCCATTATGAACAAGCTATTGAATCTTAGCGACAAGTGATATGAAGTCATAGTGTCCTAAGGAAGCAAAACGCTGTCTTTTAAATCCTTTGGGGTGGATTTCTCCTCTTTATAGGGGAGAACTTGAAGAATCAGCAGCACTGGGAGATGTAAGATGTTTACCACGCTGGGCAATCCCAGACTGAGCTCCCACAGACGGTTTCTGACATCTTCACAACATATGGACATACCTGGGAAGGGTTTCAGATAAAGAGGGCACTCAAGGACAAGGAGACACTGATCTTGGGTTGGCTCCAGGACACCCTTGTTAATGAGAAATAACTTATTCTTTGCTTTGAGCTATAAAATGTCATAAAGCTGAGATTGCTCAGCAACAACTGACAATTAAATGCCCAAAGTCTCCTGTAACCTACCTAGTACATCATGCTTTTTAATAAGCTGGTGTCAGCTCACGCAAAGAAGGGTCTAGGGAATGAGGCCATGTGCATCTGGGATGGACACCTCACGAGGAGTTGGGCAACCAGTTTGTTTTCTGAGCTTTGCTATGTCCAATCCATATTTCTATGCCTAAATACCTTAAAAGAAATCCACCCAAAGCAGGAGAGAGAAGGGTCCTGCCAGGGACACTGCCTGTACAGAGCTCACATACACCAGGCCTGTGGGGTCTCAAGCAGTTGTGAGCCAAGAGACCAACACATCCCAAAAGCAAGGACCACCACAGAGTCACTGAGGGATGGGGGTTAGTCCGCACCCCTGCCAGCACACGTCAGGAAAACGTGTGTTGTTACGGAGCACTTCAGTTTGGCAAACAAAAGCCAGAGATCTCACCCAGAGCTACAGATGCTCATCCTCCAACAAAAGGGTGTTCCGTGTCATGTGAGGTAACTGTTTGGAGCTCCTTATGACTGATAAGGAATTAATTCCTTTGACTTGAAGCTGGTGGTTGCTTAGTGACCATGAATCATGACCTGACTATATTACATGGGGAAGACAGCCCCAACCACTCTTAGGCACATGTAACACTTAGGGCTGATTTCTCAGTATGGGACTACTGTTACATTGTTACTCCAGAGTGATTTTCATGTAGGGAGAGAAAATCTGAATGAAAATCAGGAGGTTGTGCAACATTTGTAAACAAAGGAAAGTTATAACCCCACAATTAAGAAGTCAGGCAGCTGGGGTAAAACCCCCCTTTGGACCAGAGGGGCAGAATGAAGACATCAATGGGTGCGGCAGAATGTATTTATTCTGTGATTGTGGAAGAGAACTGAAATCAGTGTGAAGTTACAATGCACTTGGGGGGACCTCAAGCAGTAAAGAGAAACAAGATCCCTCAGGGATTGGTGTTGGGACCGGTCTTGTTCAACATCTTTGTGGCTGCCATGGACAGTGGGATTGAGTGCGCCCTCAGCAAGTTTGTGATGACACCAAGCTGTGTGGTTGGGTGGATACGCTGGAGGGAAGGAATGGCATCCAGAGGGACCTGGACACGCTTGTGAGGTGGGCTGATGCCAACCCCATGAAGTTCAACCATGCCAAGTGCAAGGTCATACACCTGGGTCAGAGCAATCCCAGGCACAGCTACAGGTTGGGCAAAGAGGAGATTGAGAGCAGCCCAAGGAGAAGGACTTGGGGGTGGTGGTCGATGAGAACATGAACATGAGCCGGCTGCAGTGTGCGCTTGCAGCCCAGAAAGCAACCGTATCCTGGGCTGCATCCAAAGGAGCGTGACCAGCAGGGCCAAGGAGCTGATCCTGCCCCTCTGCTCTGCTCTCGGGAGACCTCACCTGGAGCATTGGGTGCAGTTCTGGTGTCCTCAACATCAAAAGGACATGGAGCTGTTGGAACAAGTGCAGAGGAGGCCACGAGGATGAGCAGGGACTGAAGCACCTCCCATACAAAGACAGGCTGAGAGAGTTGGGGCTGTTGAGCCTGGGGAAGAGAAGGCTGCGTGGAGACCTCAGAGCAGCCTTCCAGTATCTGAAGGGGGCCTATAGGGATGCTGGGGAGGGACTCTTCATTAGGGACTGTAGTGACAGGACAAGGGGTATCGGGTTCAAACTGGAAGAGGAGAGGTTTAGATTGGATCTAAGGAAGAAATTCTTTGCTGTGAGGGTGCCGAGGCACTGGAATGGGTTGGCCAGGGAGGTTGTGAGTGCTCTATCCCTGGCAGTGTTCAAGGCCAGGTTGGATGAAGCCTTGAGTGCCATGGTTTAGTGTGAGGTGTCCCTGCTTATGGGAGGGGGTTGGAACTGGATGATCTTAAGGTCCTTTCCAACCTGAACTATTCTGTGATTCCTTTAGCTGAGTTATTTTTACTGGGTGGTCATGCTTATCATGAGTAGCTGCTGAGCATGGGAAGCTCAAGTTACCTCCTTGTGGCCAAGGCTCCAGCAACCCCCACCTAGGTAAGGGTGAACTTTATTTCCAACTTGTACTTAGGCTCAGGCCTAAACCAAGGCCTTGAGACCAGTTGCATCCATTAGCAAGGAGCAACAAACAACACGGATAAGAAAAAATTTAAGGCAGCCTCAACAAAGGGACCCAATGATGGGAAAGAACCCAATGATGGATGAGGAGATCACAGACCAACATTCACCATTGGACAAAGAGGTGCATGCAAGGCACTGAACAGTGTGTGATAGTCAGGGGCAGGGAATATGAAGATACAAAAGCCCAGCTCAGGATACTCCTATTCCTGGACCACTCAATTATTAAGTTATTTTCTACAACTGGACTTCTGAGGCTGTGCTGTGGGAAACCTGGAGCAAGAACATTCTTTAACAGCCCAGTTCTAGTCTCCACACATTTTCTACTTTTAAGAACATGTTGTCCGCCCCATATTTGCAGCCTTCAACTCCAATCTTGGACTCCAGTACCAGTGTCTGGAATGAAATACACAGCACTGACTGAAGGGATGGAGACCTGAGCACAGGGAACCACAGCGAAGCCCACCTGGGAAATCCTGCAGCCCCATGGACTGTGAAGAATTGTTACTACTGCCTCCACATCCACACTGGGCACTGCACTTCAAACTGCATTGACCCTGGCTGGACCCATGAGCTCAGTGGCTGCCTGTCAGCAGATGGAGCACATTGAGTGTTCTTCTGGAGCACAGTTTCTGGGTTATTTTCACCTGAACAATTCAGTGCCCACCCTCTAGCATTGCTCTTCATTGCACAACAAAGCACAGCAGGCAGGGACAGTCACCTCCACCACAGAAGAGTGCTCTGGATCCAGACAGAAACACATAAAGGCTCCAGGAGCTTGCAAGTACAGCTGCATGCTAAGGGCTGTCCTGCAGAATGGAGCAAAACCTACTGCAAACCATCCTTCCAAATCAGCCTAAACACAGCATGTCCTCTCCAAATGGTTCTGCTAGTGGGGGCCACCAATTCTGGTCTCAGCGACAGACAAGTGCAGCCTGACACTGGAAACTTCAGAAGAGTCATAGAATCCCAGACTGGTTTGGGATGGAAGAGAGCTTAAAGCTCCTCCAGCTCCAGCCCCTGCCACAGGCAGGGACCCCTTCCACTCGAGCAGCTTGCTCCAAGCCCCTGTGTCCAACCTGGCCTCCAACACTGCCAGGGATGGGGCAGCCACAGCTTCTCTGGGCCATCACCCTGGGCCAGCGCCTCAGCACCCTCACAGGAAAGAACTTCTGCCTTAGATCTAATTTAAATCCACCTTCTGGCACGTTCAAGCCATTGCCCTTGGCCTGGCCCTACAGGCCCTTGTCCCAAGCCCCTTTCTCTCCAGGTTCCCTGCAGCCCCTTTAGGCCCTGGAGCTGCTCTCAGGTCTCCCCTTCAGGAGCCTTCTCTCCCCCAGGCTGCCCCAGCCCAGCTCTCTCAGCCTGGCTCCAGAGCAGAGCTGCTCCAGCCCTCGCAGCAGCTCCATGGCCTCCTCTGCCCTCGCTCCAGCAGCTCCACATCCCTCTTGTGCTGCTGCCCCAGAGCTGGAGCAGGGCTGCAGGGGGGTCTCCCCAGAGCCCAGCAGAGGGGCAGGATCCCCTCCCTGAGCTGCTGCTCATGCTCTGGGGGTGCACCCAGCACATGGGGGTTCTGGGCTCAAGCGCTCACTGAAGCTGGGTTATGGGGAGCTTCTTCTCACCCAACACCATTTCTCCATTAGCCAGCACTCCCTGTGCTCCCTTTCCTACCAGATTCTCTGTTTCAGTATTTCTTTACTTGTTCTGATAGAGCAAAGGCCAGACCCAGCAGAGCCCATTCGTCACCCAGTAACGCTGCTTTGCTCTCCCAGTCATACATTTGCGCCTCTCAGTTTATAATGAACTTCAGAAAACAGTTTCTCCTTTCTCCAGCAGTTCTCTGCCAGTTCCCTTGACCCTGGGTGGAAGCCATCTGGACCTGCTGGTCTGCCTGTGCTCAGTTTGCAACTGTTACCTGACCTACCTTACATAAACTGCCCTTCTGGAAGCAAGAACAACTCGCTGAACCTGATGTGTTTCCCTGCCTTTTCCCTTACTGAATTTCAACAGAAGTCACTGAGCCAGTCAATGGCAGATTCAGAATCAATCATGGAAGATTCTGGCTGAAAGGGACTTCTGGAGGTCACCTGCTCCAAACCCTCCCTCATAGCAGAGCCACTTTCCCCTTGAATTAATAGGGAGGCTTTATTGCAAGCACTGTCCACTGACATCAGTTTAAGGAATTTTCAGGCTTTTCTCCATGTCCTTTCTGGCGCTTAATTTTCCCAAAACTCCTCAGCAGCTGATTGTAGCTATCAGCGATGCCTTGCTGAGAAAAGAAGCGATGAAGGATGTCCTGGGGCGCAGGTTGCTACACTCACAGCCACTTCTCAGAACCAAGATCAATACTTTGTGGCTGTTTCAAACTCCACAAGCCTTTCTTCAGCTGCTGACCCAATGACTCTGTATGTTCTGTGGAGGCGCACATGCTGAGAGCTGACTGTGCGCTGCTTCCTCCCCTGCTCCACAGAGCTCTGGACTGATACGTTCTTGGAATAATTCAAGAAAACTCAACAAGTGTTGATTTTATACCGGACTAACGCTCAGTTTTGCATGGAACGCATCGCACTGTCATACCCACCCACAAGAGGACAGAAGACATGCTGCAAGGGAAAAGACTGACCAGAAAACCCTAAAATAGTCCTCCATAAAGAAGCAAGTACAAACAGAATGGCTGCTGCTTTGCTTACAGGAGCTTCAGTGTGGGGCAGCTCTACAACCACTATCCCTGCTGACACAGAGGATGTCTCCTCCTTGTTCCAGCCCAGCTAACAGCTTCAGCAGGAGAGGATCAAGGGTGTAGAGAGCAAGAACAATATAAGCGATTTTACGGAAGACCTTTTCAGAGCTACTCCAGACTAAATGTTTGGCTGGTTCTTGATCTTGGCAATCTCAGCAGTCAGAAGCAAGCACTGAGCTGAATAAACAGACTGGATCCTGATGCCCCCAGGAGGAAAGCAGCTCTGTCCTGCCACTCCCCCACCCAAAAGTGGCTGCAAGCTGCAGCTTCCACCCACCACTGCCGCAGCACCAGGAAACCACCATCAACACGCAGTCCCATAGCCCTGGGCGCCACAGCAAGATTCAACAGGGAGAAAAGGGGAAGAAGAAAGCTCAAACTCACCAACATCAGACTCTTTGTGGGTTTTGATGATTTCAGCCAGTTCAAAATTGCCTGCAATGATGGCCACCTGCAACAAGAGGAGGGAAGAGAGGTGAGCAGCTCCAAGCAGCACCGGTCCTGCACAGGTTCTGCCATATGGAATAACAACAGCTGCTTCCCATGGGATGCAGAGCCAGTGATTGTTCTGCCTCAGCTCACCCAGTCAGTCATCCCGAGGTGGGAACATGCCTTCACCACCACAGGGAGAGTGGATGGCCATGGCTTGTGCAACAAGAGAGGCCAATAGCTTGAGAGAACCCTTCCCTTCTGAGCCTGGTGGTGTTCATACACCTGACACCAGCCAGGAATTAATCTCAAGTCTTGCAGGTCCTGACAAGATGCTCTGGGGCCTAAATCTTTCCAGTGAGTCCTGGTTAGCTGGTGAAAGGCGACTTGCCCATAGCTGAGCTGCCTGCACATCCCACCTGAACCATCACAGGACTAAATCCTGCCCACCCCAGGCTGTGCTGGCCAAGGAACCACTTCCACTCACAAAGCTGCAGCAGCACTTGCCCCAGTAAAGCCACGGTGCTTTAAGCAAACATTAAACATGGGTTTGCCCCCACCCATTCCATGGCTTCTCTCCACAGGAAGAACCTTGGAGAACTCAAAGGAACAAGGGAAGTGAGAAGCTGACCCTGGGTCTGCCAGAAAAAGGCAGAACTGCTCTGTCTTACTCCAGGAACTACTGCTGCAATGCCCATGTCCTGAGAAACTGCACAACACCAGCAGCCAGCACAAAGGGAGATTAACACGTGAGTAAGAGGAGGGAAACTGAAGTATGTACTCTCCTGAAGGGGCTTGAAGCAAGCTGCTCCATTGGAAGGTGTCCTTGCCTATGGAACTGGATGAGCTGCAAGGTCCCTTCAGCCCAAACCAGGCTGGGATACCACGACTGGTGAAATCACTTGAACTCTTTGCTGATTTCTTGTATATCTGAGAAAAATAAACCCCAAAGCAGAGTTGCATCACAGCCAGCAAAGGCAAAACAGTGTTTTCAGAACACAGTGAAAAGTGTTCTTCTATCGTGTGAAAGAACCACAGGGAGATGGGTGGGAGTACACAAACCCAGGACTGCCTCTCAGGAAAACGAACTGGGAAAACTGCTCTGGACTAACCTGGTATATCCCTCCATGCAGTGCCCCTGGAATCTGCAGCCCCCTCTGCCTTTCCCATCCCTCTCAGCAACCCCAGTCCCCACTGAGCCTCCCAGACCATTCCCTCACCCAGCAGCACCCACAGCTGATGGGGGAAGGAATAGCTGGATCAAGCTGGGCTGGGTGAAAACAAAGTGCCTGAAGAAGAGAAGCTGCATGGGGATCTCAGAGCAGCTTCCAGTGTCTGAAGGGGGCTACAAGGACACTGGAGAGGGGCTCTTCATCAGGGACCACAGTGACAGGACACGGGGTGATGGGTTCAGACTGAAACAGGGGAAGTTCAGGTTGCAGCTAAGGCAGAAGCTGTTCCCTGTGAGGGTGCTGAGGCACTGGCCCAGGGTGATGGCCCAGAGAAGCTGTGGCTGCCCCATCCCTGGCAGTGTTGGAGGCCAGGTTGGACACAGGGGCTTGGGCAACATGGTCTAGTATGAGATGTCCCTGCCCATGGCAGGGGGCTGGAATTAGATGATTTTAACCCAAACCATTCTATGATTCTATGTTGCAGCTCAGAGCGTGAAAAGGTATCAGAGCAGGCTGAGATTTGCCTGTCCAGGCTGGGACCATCAAAACCTCCTTTTTCTTTTTAAGCTAGGGTTGGCATTTGAGAGGAAAGCCTTGGATGAGGCAGGCAGCAGAAACCAAACCCTCCCGACACTGGCAAAGTCAGGGCAGTACTGGCAGCTTCAGCTGCCAAGCGCTTCCCCGCCCTCCCACCACAACAGCTTTAGGAACACGAGGTTCATTTGCATTCCACCACCAACTTGTGAGGAAGGGATATATATAATGTGGTGACTCAGTACAACACGCACACCTCTACTATCAGCCTTTATGAGCAGAAATAGTCTTACTATCCTCAACACAACAATAATTATGTGGAGGGATTTGTGTTTCTGAGGCCCAGAATTTGTGCTCCACCTCCTCAGCTGGAGCTGGAAGCAGTTGGTGATGGCTGGAGAACAGGAAACCTTCCCTCTGCCTTTGGCAAACCAGGTCACAGCAGCAGCGAAAAGTCAAGTACAAATCTCTGGTTTTCCCCAAGCTTGTTTCAAACCAGGATCTTCCTCTGCCTCTCCTTACACACACATGTACATTTACCAGGCTTGCCCTCCCAAAGGTCACATTCTTTGAGGAGGCAAAGAAAGGGCAAATGACTGCATTTGGGGAAATTTGAAAGCAAATCTAACCAAACTGACAGAAGAGTGGAGAGGAGAAATAAAAAAAGGCATTTCAACTTCAAAGCTCCTCAAATGAACAATTAACACATGGTTCATCATCTCTGTGAAAATCCAGCTTCAAAGGACCAGTTATGAGACTCATTAGATGCACGATTTAGGAATGATTCCCAGGATGCAGAGCAAGTGTCTGTGCTGCAGAGGAGCAGCTCCTGCCAGTGCACACTCCTCAGGGCCCCCCAGTCCAGCTGCAGGAGGTGGAGGTCTCCAACCATTGCACCCACCACCCGCAGCGGGCCTGGAGATGGGACAGTGAATGCTCCAGGAGCTGCCCCTCTCCCTGCCTTGGAAGCATTACAACTGCCAGGAAAGATGAGAAGAAACACACTGGATGAGAAGCTGTCAGCAGTATAACCTCACGTAAGTCCCATGGCGGGGGAGGAGAGCCCTGCTGGTCACACTTCTCAATCCAACCTGGAAAAAGCAAAGGAGATGAAAGGGTTTCACGTGTTGTATTGTCTTGGCTAGTACTTCCCCAGCCATGGAACTACCATGGCAGCTTTCCTGTACCCACCTGGCTGTGCTGCACATAAAATCCTGTGAGAGGCCGCACAAGGGAGTGTATCAGGGAGCTCTAAGTCAAAAGCAACAGCCTTTGGGGACAGGTAAAGAGGAAAAGGACAACTCGAGAGTGGAAATTCCAGGAATATTTCAATATTCCACTACTAGCAACGTTAGTGCTCATACAGCAAAGAGAGGAAGATAAAGTCTGACTATCAGAAGATAAAGTCTGACTTCCTCACAGAAGATAAATGATCCAATGTCAAGCAATGAGCCAGATGTTCCACATGGGAATGCCATCTTAACATCAGAGCCAAGCTACCCATCCTGTTGATGCCATGGAGACAGCAGACCTCATGCATCCAGGGTAATGCACCGTTCCCTGTGATGAGGAAGGGATGGGTCCTGCACCATGCAAACCCCACAGACAGGCTGTCATCACTGAAGATACTCAAAGAGGAGACCAAGGAACCTGGGAGGCAGAAGAGTAGCAAAACTTATCAACCAGGCGAGAGCCACATACTCCCAGCCACGTGCATCTGAACCAAGGGAATCATCCGGTTGGCATAAAAGCTATTAAGATCTATTAAGGAAGAAGAGAGAAAGGCAAAGAGCTCAAGTTCAGGGGCAGGAGTTCACAGGTCTGATGAGACACTAAAAAGTGACCTGGATGAGGGGATTTTCTAGCTTGAGAAATGAAAGACTTTCTGAATGAAACCAACCTCCACTTTTTTTGCTCCTTATGGAAAAGGCACGTGGCAAATAAGGAGGCGGCTGGTGACAGGCATGTGGCTTCACTGAAGGCAAATCACCTGACAAATTGGTGCCCTTCTACAACAGAGTGACAGCGTTGGTGGGTAAGAGAAGAGTGGCTGATGTCATCTACCTGGACTTGTGCAAAGCATTTGACACTGTCACGCACCACATCCTTGTCTCTGAATTGGAAAGATTTAATGGATGGACCACTCAGTGAATAAGGAATTGTCTGGATAGTTGCCCCCAGAGAACTGAGATCAGCAAATTGATGTCCAAGTGGAGACCAGTGATGAGTGATGTTTCTCACGGGTCAGGGTTGAGATGTTTAACATCTTTGTCAGTGACATGGACAGTGGGAACAAGCACCGTCAGCAGGTTTGCTGATGACATGCAGCTGCGTGGTGCAGTGACATGCTGGAGGGAATGGATGGGATCCAGAGGGACCTGGACAGGCTGGAGAGGTGGGACTGTGTGAACCTCACGGCACTCAACATGACCAAGGTCCTGCACACAGGTTGAGGCAATCCTCAGCACAAACACAGTTTGGGGGAGATGGGGTGAAGCAGCCTGAGGAGAAGGACCTGGAGGTGCTGGGTGAGAAGCTCCCCATAACCCAGCTTCAGTGAGCGCTTGAGCCCAGAACCCCCCCATGTGCTGGGTGCACCCCCAGAGCATGAGCAGCAGCTCAGGGAGGGGATCCTGCCCCTCTGCTGGGCTCTGGGGAGACCCCCCTGCAGCCCTGCTCCAGCTCTGGGGCAGCAGCACAAGAGGGACCTGGAGCTGTTGGAGCAAGGGCAGAGGAGGCCATGGAGCTGCTGCGAGGGCTGGAGCAGCTCTGCTCTGGAGCCAGGCTGAGAGAGCTGGGCTGGGGCAGCCTGGGGAAGGCTGCAAGTGTCCAAGGCCTCAACTTCTCCAATTATTGAGGATTTTCAACCTCTCCATTATCCCAGAGAACCGAGAATGGTTCTTTTTCCTCCCCACAGTTGACCCTGGTAGCACTGCTGTACAGCTGGACCTGTTGAAGTTTCTCACTTTTCTCGGCCAGACTGACTTCAGGCATGTTCTACATTTGTTCTAGATTTCCAGAAATCTGGCAATCCTACTAGGTCAATCCTACTGCTCACATATGGCAGCTCCATCTGGCTGCCATATGAGCATCAAGCCTAGATACGTTCACAGCAGTGTGTGCTGCCATCACATTCCAGCTCATCTGCAATGTCACCAGGGTCAGACACTCTATGACTATGCTGTAGACCCAACACCTCCTGAAGGCAATAGGCAGAGCTCCTGTGGTGGGCTACACAGTTGATCTGGGACAAACACATCTCAAATGCCCTCTGTGCCTGCAGACCAGACATGTGTATGCGGGAGATCCAATGCTTCCGATGCCCAGCTTGCCAACATAGCAAATGAGCATTGATTTTCTCCTATGGACCACACCTGGAGCTCTTGATTTTGAAGGGGCACTTCAGCCAGGCTGCTAGACTAACATTCTGCCACATCTGTGAATGGGCTGCTTCAGATAATGGGTACATGTAAACACAAAGGAAACAAAACCATCTGAAGCTTACAATTGTTCAGCTCTAGGCTAAGAGAGATGGAGAACGTCCTCAGTGTTGACAGTTGAGGCACATGGAGCCACTGGAAAAACATGATGATTCTCCTAAAGAGACACATCACAAAACTATCCTATCACCTGGTATTGATACTGAGACTGCTCAGCCTGGAGAAGAGAAGCTGCGTGGAGACCTCAGAGCAGCTTCCAGTGTCTGAAGGGGGCTACAAGGACGCTGGAGAGGGGCTCTTCATCAGGGCCTGCAGTGACAGGACAAGGGGTGATGGGTTCAGACTGGAACAGGGGGAGTTCAGGTTGGAGCTAAGGCAGAAGCTGTTCCCTGTGAGGGTGCTGAGGCGCTGGCCCAGGGTGATGGCCCAGAGAAGCTGTGGCTGCCCCATCCCTGGCAGTGCTCAAGGCCAGGTTGGACACAGGGGCTTGGAACAAGCTGCTCCAGTGGAAGGGGTTCCTGTCTGTGGCAGGAGGTTGGAACTGAAGGAACTTTAAGGTCCCTTCAACCCTAACCAGTCTGTGATGCTATGACTCTATGCTGTGATGTCCCCCATCATTTCTCTGAGTATTTCTGAGAATCAGGAACAAACCATAAGGCCATGAACAAACCTTGGAGCCATTATGCTCAGGAAACCCTTGAGCTGGAGGAGAAGAAGTGGGACTTCCAGACTGAGGCATGAATCTCACCTCTGTCAAGACTGGCTTTCCCAGCAGGGCTGACAGCCCTCAGTAAGGATGGGCAGTGGTGTGTTACCCAGGAAGCACCAGTACGAGCATCAGCAGCAGCCTTGGCAAGGGGGTGTCATCTCTCCTGCACCCCACTGTGACTCCTGCAGGCCACTGCAGTGCTGTGCTGGCAGTTATGCAGGGTGACAAGTGCCATGACCTGGAGGCACAACTTCCATGAATGAGTTGTGCTGCAGAAGGACTCTGGAAATGAGCCTCAGCTTCCTGCAGGGACCAAGGGTTGGGTGGGGGCATCTCCAAAATTCAGGAAATGAGCCTGCAAAGGGAGAACGACAGATTTGGCTAAAGCCACGATGGCATCTGCACAAAAACCTCCCGGTGACACAAAGCATGCCTTAAAACATCAAGCCACAGTTCCTTGTCACAGGGAGCTGAATGCAAGGTCCACGGGTGATCAGTGCCTGGAAAAAGAGTTCCTCAGACACAGGAAGAGGGGAGACACAGCAGTGAAGGTGTTTCTTGTCTGCTGTGTTCAGATGGACACAAGATGGATGGTGCTGCCTAGAGCAGGCAGAAGAGGATACAGAGGACAGTCTGGTCCTCTTGAGGAAGAGTTGGTCAGTTTGGTTGTGGGTCCAGCCAGCACTCCAAAGGGACTATGCAGCAAACAAGGGTCCTTACCACCAGAATTAGAGATGGGTCTGACAGACCTTCCAAGAGCATCCAGGCTCAGCCTGAGGGCTGGGAAACACAGGGCTCCCTATGGAAAGCACAGGCTTGTATAACATCTGTAACCAGAGGCAACTGCTGCAGGTCAGGGAAGATTTCAAGTCAGCAGCATCATCTGGATAATCAAAGTGAGATGGATCTGACTCAGAATTAGCTCAGTCTCACACTGAAGACTGGAGGAGGAGTGGGAGGGAGCCAGGAGGCCAGAAACCTGATCAATTTTTACAAGACAAACTTCGAATGAAAAGAGAGAGAAAACAAATCAAATCAAATCAAATCAAATCAAATCAAAGGAGGCTTCGAAGGAAGCTCAGAGCAGGTAAATCCAGAAAAAAATAAGTAGCAGTTCATTAGGCAAATGGAAGCTGCTCTTTGGCAAGCGGAGAGCCCTGTACTGCAGCAGAGCCCAGGGCTGCAGCTGAGACCAGGCACGTTTCCCAGATCACACAGGTGGCATGTGGGAGAGGGGGATTCGCATCCTGAGCCTGCAGCTGGGCTGGAGCATTTCCATTGGCCATGTGCTCAAGCTGAGTGCACCCATGCAGGTCCTCTCCGAAAAACCACTTCTAGGCTGGTGTACAATGATAGAAACTGCTCATGGCACATAGTCTTCTCATGGGCTTCAGACTCTCACTCTAGCAATGGAAAGCTCAGAGTTCCACTGCATTATGATTGATAAGAGAAGCTAAATAAATCAGTAATCTACCAGGAGAAAACATTTTGTATCTGTCACAAAGAAGAAAAGGCACAGATAGGTTTGTCCTTGGTCCATCATGGGTGCAGATCATACAAATGTAGACAGCAGTAAGAGGAGGCAAGAAGGCAGGTGCTTAGAAGGACCAGGGGAATGCATCCTTTCCAAATGACAGGGGGTATGGAGAAGAAGTCTCCCGGGTATAGCAGAGGAAGATGGAGGCAGCATTGATGGCTTTAACCTGCCAGAGAGTAGACTGAGAAGAGTTCTGAGGCAGAAGCTGTTCCCTGTGAGGGTGCTGAGGCACTGGCACAGGGTGCCCAGAGAAGCTGTGGCTGCCCCATCCCTGGCAGTGCTCAAGCCAGGTTGGACAGAGACTTGGGTGGCCTGGTTTAGTGTGAGGTGTCCCTGCTTATGGCAGTGGATGACCTTGAGGTCCTTTCCAACCCAAACTATTCTATGATTCTGTATTGTTCCTGTGTTTCACATGTGTTGAGGAACAATGAGAGTTTACAGCTGAGCTGAATGGCAAAATATCAACTGGCTTCAGCGCTTCCTTCCAGGTATTAACACTGAACACTTGTAACCTATATATGTAGCATGACATTTATTCATTCCCATGACATCACAAGATCTGACATCACCAAATTAGAAATCCAAACACCATCAGCTAAAATTTAATTTAAATTAGCAAAATGACAGTTATCTGAAGACATTCTCTAACAAAACCACTCCATTAGGGAATATTCTGTTGCCTGGGCAACATGCCTGCACATCTCAAAGTTTAGCCCATGATGTCTATTTTAAAGCAACAAGATACAAATCTTTGAAGAAAATGCATCTAACGACTTGTTTGTATTGCAGCAAAAAGCCAATACAAATGGGGTGCTAAGATAACATCAAAGTGTAAAACCTTAAGGCTTTAAGGGGAACCATTCATAATCTTCTAATTCCCGACTATAGTGTGACAGATGCGGAAGAGGTTGAGAAAGGTCAAGGTACAAAGTGGGATGCGACAAGCAAGGGGTACAAAGTCAGAGCAGGATGGCTTCAGCAACATGAGCACCAGAGGCTTTGCTGCCTTTTTCTTGAGCTTGTCACCCCACAAACGGCTGCAGCCACACAGCACCTATCACCAAACCAGCTGGGCCTTCATGCACCATTGGGGACAGTATCTGCCTTTGAGCCTGTTTCTGCAGCCTTGCTTTTTGACAGAGACCTGCAGAGCCCAAGCTGAGCTGCCAAAGCCTTGTGAGGAGAACCCTGGGGGCTTGCAGTGAGCTCTGATCATGTGGGACACCTCTGGATGTCTTGGAAAGGAGAATTCCAACCAGCTCTAGGCACGTGCTGCAAGGAGCAGGGTTCTGCTCCTCAGGGCAGGGAACTTGAGTGCGTTTTCCTGAAAAGCTCTGGACAAAGCAGAGCTTGTGAACAGAGCTGAGGAAAACTAGTGATTTGTAGAGAGGAAACCTAGCTTAAGGATCCAGGTGACTTCCAGGAGCAGACAGCAGGCCAGGCTTCGGGCAGAGCACAGGAACTGAAGATACCACGTAGCCGTCTGCAGAAATCCTGACAGCCTTTGTGACATTCACAGAAACAACAAAAATGAAACCCAGCTGAAACTGCTGCCAAGTGATGAAACACTGATCACAAAACTAATCCCTGACTGTCAGATGTATGCCAAATGGATTTCACAGGACCCTCCCCCAGGCTCAGTAGTATTCAATTCTTTCATTAGCAATCTGGATGATAGAGTGCAGAATACACTTACCAAACTCCTGTATTAGTCCAAGCTGGAAGGAGATGCAAAGTCATTAGAGGATTAGAATTGAAATGATTGCAGGGAAGTCAAGGAACAGGAAGAGAGAGTGCAGGGATCCAGTCAACAGAGACAAATGTAAAGACAGTTTCTGTATGGGGATTACAGAAGATGGAGATAGCCTCTTCTCCGAGGTGTACAAAGAACAAGAGTCAATGGGCCCAAGGTGCAATGGACACAATGAGAAGTCTCTTCATGAGGAAAAGAGCTGAGTACAGGAACAAGCCCCAAGGTGAGAGCACTCCAAGCCTGGCTGGGAAAGGCTCTGAGCAGCCTCAGCAGCCATGGAGCTGGTTGGTCTGAGGAGGAGGAGGAACAAGCCTAGCTCAAGAGGGTCAGTGAGACTGTGCTACCTGGTGCAAAACACAAGTGAGTTGGGCTGGAGCAGCAAAGCATTCGACACTGTCCCACATGACATCCTTGTCTCTGAATTGGAGAGACATCAATTTGATAGATTGGGCACTCGGTGGATAAAGAACTGGCTGCATGGCCACACACAAAGAGCTGTGGTCAATGGCTCAGTGTCCGGCTGGAGGCCAGT
>NDXB01005534.1:33586-46163 GCA_002631895.1 Agapornis roseicollis | reverse complement strand
ATATGGTTATTTTTTTTTTTTTTTTTTTTTTTTCTGAATGGTACTGTTCTCAACTCTCTCACACAAATAATCAGAAATTGTCATTCAGAAAGTAGCATTTTAAGGCATGGTAGTAGTTCTTTATGTTTAGGAGAATGGGTCAATGCACATAGCAAGGAATTTTGAACATTTATAATGAAACATGATGCAGTTATAGTTCTTTAAAAATTGAAGATGTGGCATACATTTTGATAATGGAATAATGGAGACTCCCCACCCCAACTATCCTGTCTGTTCAAGACCATTAGGATTCAGAATATTAAGAGCAAAGCAACTGGGCGTAAGAAGCTACATTCAACATCTGTTGTGCTGGAGTCCATTAGTGTTCAATTGCATCCTATTGTTTTTGGATTATTCAACCTCATTTCATTGTTATTGCTTCTGCTAGGGATTAATCAGCTGTTTACAACTACACCAAGTTCTGGGGTCATAAGGAAAACAATTGAGCTATAGTTCTAAATAAATATACAGTATTCAGTCTCTAATGAAAAAATTTACTAATTTATGAATGCTGGTAACAATTTAATTAAGCTTGAAATCAATACAGATAATGAATCACTGTGTGGCAGGGTTCAGGTTTTTTTACCTTTTGTGTATATAATAAAATGATGCTTCCTTGTAAGTTTATGTAGATGATGGCTTTAATGATACAAGTACTGTAAAAGAAATATGTTTTGAGTTGTTTTGAGTTGTGAGTGTATGTATGGTGGCTTCTCTATCATTACAACTGGTAGCAGAAATGATCCCGTACTACCAGCAAACAGATATCTTCACATGCTCTTTTATTCCATTTACTTATTTAGGGATATTACTAAAAAGACAGTTTCCCCCCCCCCAAAAAAAAAAAATACACATACTTACTGTAATAAGGTGTATTAAACAGGACAGTTTTCATATAATTTGTATAATTACATGTTTCTGTGTATGTCTGTATCATGACCTATCTAAAAATTTTTACAGTCATTATTACATAAATTCATAACTACATCTTAACTGTTTAAATATATTTAAATTATTTTAATGACATTAGATTTGCTGACAGGCAAATACATAATGCCCATTCTCCTCAAGATACTAGTCTCTCTGCAGTGTTGCATACTTTATACAATATTAAAATTCTGAAAGGTTCTGAAGTGTTTCTGATAAAGAGAATCTACTTACTTTGGTACTGTATAATACAAGCCAGCAGTATTCTTGGCCACATACCATTAAGCTAATTCTCTTCTGTTTCATCAGAGTAGCTATTTCTTCTGTCCTTAATACTAAGTAGAATTTTCACATTTTGAAATATAAATACTACAATGCACAGAGCTTTTTCTTTTTTCCCTGGGTTGTAACAGATTATCCACTGAAAGGATCTTTTGCTTAACTGCCCAGAGTCTTGTGGGGCCAGCCAGCCAGTACTCCAGATGGCAAGTTGTTAAGGCTGGACAGACTGGCTTTGGAAGACTTCTCAACAGCTGAAGGCTGTGATGTTCGGATTTTACTAGTTTGGGGTTTTTTTCCCTCTGTAGTTCCCAGGGTGGGAAGGTACTGGGATGGAAGCAGAGTGCCGCCCGCCCACCTGCTACCACCTGTTTAGCTTTTGCCGTTTCTATAAAGCCTGATCTTGTCTGTAAGGCACAATCATTGCTTGCCAGCAGGAGTCAAGAAAGAAGAGATTTCTGTTACGAAGTTATGTCTTCAGATTGCAGCAGTTCATCATTTCAAAATACTCTTCTAAACTGAGGCAGAAATTCTTTCATTTGGAATGGTCATTTGGAATTGAAATGTCTTTAATCTGTTAACATCCTTTTTGGATTAAATGGACCATTTTCTTCAGTAACTTACATTTTGGGAATGGAGATTTCATTGTTTTCTATCTCTGTGAGTTTAAAGAAATTAAAAGAATGAAAGCGTAAGACATTAAAAACTCTTTATTCTTTATTTGAACAATAAGAAGACATTTTCAGAAGAACCAGAAGACCTTTTATTTATCTTTTTTATTACCAGATGCTAAGAAAAATATCGTATCATTGACGTCTCGAAACTGATTCAAGAGGTACGCAGGCTACTCACATGAGTGCTTTCCTGACCACTTTTTAGATACCCGATTTTTAAAAAGTGGTCTTTGTCTGTGAAACTGAAGCTGCATTGAATATGAAAACCTGTAAATCCAGTCATTTGGATTCGGGCATAGAGTCAGACATCCAGTGCAGAAGTGGACCAGGCTGTGTTGTGAAGTGCAGTTCAGAAAGAATGGAAAGTGCTGCAAAGAGAAGACTGGCTGCCAATGCCAGGGAGAGAAGACGGATGCAAGGGCTGAACACAGCCTTTGATCGTTTGAGAAAGGTGGTTCCACAGTGGGGTCAAGATAAGAAGCTGTCCAAGTATGAGACCCTTCAGATGGCTTTGAGTTATATCATGGCTCTCACTAGAATCCTTGCTGAAGCAGAACGATACAGTACCGAAAGAGAATGGATTAGCCTTCACTGTGAACACTTTCATCCAGAGAACTACCACCATTACACGGGACCAAAACTGGCAATGGACAGTGATCCATATGCACAGCGAATATTCGGTTATCATCCTTAACACTTCCAAATAGCTAATTAGAACTTTTTTGAACTAAGAATATACAGCAGGCCAGATGTGTAATTTAATAATTAGCAAGAGTTAATCTGCTTGAATAAGGTAATACTGGCATTATAATAGCTTATTCTTGTTTGCATCTTATACTAATTTGACAATAAATTTGCTTTGAGAACTTTAAATCAAAATGCATTTAAGAAGATTGAATTTATTTAATCCTGGTGGAAAGCATACTTTTAATCTGAAATCTTTTTGATGGTTGTTTTTTAGTTCTTCTAGTTCATTTCATTCTCTTATTTAGTAAGTTTTTGGTGGATTTTTTTTTACTGTGCTGAATCATGACAGTATTTTTTACAAATCATGGGCTGGATTGGCTCATGGTGTAATGGAATGGAATGACATTAGAAATTAACGTCATTACATGTTTTTATTTTCCCATCAGCTTTAAAGTCATTCTTTGGTTTGTTTTCACATAAATGGCTCCCATGGGAAAAGTTTGATACTGTATTGGGGTTCTAGTCCTCAGAGAACTAGCCTTCTTAAACTTTGTAAGTTTGACATATGGGTTCCAAGTTTGTGTAGATTTGCTTTAATCCAATTAATGGTGTCTCTTGTATGCTCAAAAAAGAGCTACTTGCAAGTCATAGAAGGGATGTTTTTGTTTTCAATGGCTGTAAAAGCCCATGTTATATACCATAAATGAGAATGCTCATGTGAAAATAACCTAAACTTCTAGATTTTTGCAGACTTTAAATGTTTGGATTTTATTTTCTAATTTTATGTTATCTAGTAATGGTAACAGAGTTTGTAAATCATAAATAAAGTGTTTTCTATGCTATGTCCTCACCTGCTGCCTGAAATACCTGCTCTAAGGAATTACTAGTGGATTTCCTACCACAAATGTTTTACTACTTCTGTCAGTCCTTGTAGTTTATTAAAGGATCAACTAGGTAGTGCAGAAGGATCAACTAGAAAATGATGCTTGCATCCCAGTTAGTGTGTTTTATGTACCCTCTGAAAAACAGTCTTTAAAGATAAGTTTGATAAAATGTTATAGAGCATTCTTGCAAAGCAGTTGAGTATATTTTAGCACTGGTGATGTTCTGAATAGCCTTTTGTTTGCTTCTTTCACTTGTAGAGTATAGAGGGATCTGGGTAGAAAAGGTAGAAGAGGAAAGAGGGTTGGGAAGATCAAAAACTGAATACACGCAAGATAGCTGGAGAAGCAGATGTGTTTTCAGCATGATGTAGAGTCTGCAAAAGTTCAGCTGCCAATGGCTGATGTGATGGTTGCAGACTAGAGGCTGAAAGGTATTTTTGCTGGTGTTGCTGTGGGGAGTTCCCAGAAACAAGCCCTTGCTGGTATTAGCCATGAGGAAGAAGGAGAAAAAGAGCTTCTGTCCCAAACAGCTGTCTGTTGGTGGGTTTCCAGCAGGGAAGCCTGGCAGGTTCCCTGCTGGCTGCTGCCATGTCTTATGTTTTAGAATTCTTTCAAATGACAAACGAATAACTTTGATATGAGTTACTTTCAGCAACTAAGCAGCTTTCAGCAAAAAACAAAAGCATTAATAGGAACAAAGCCCTGTTCTGGGGGAGAGGGACTCTGCTGAAGAAACAGGTGCATGCAAAGATCTGGTCTTCCTGTCTGTCTTCTCTCAGAACCCTTATTGACGTTTTGCGCTTGATCACTGTATTGCAAACTCATGCCTTTCCTGAGGAGGCAGTTGGACTGTTCCTGGAGTGAAAGCTGCTGGAACAGCATTTAGGCTAAACACATATAGAAGAGGCACTATATATTCTGAGTGACTCTCTCCTTTAAACACTGGAATTCAGGAATGGTTTTAACGTATACTTTAGTCTCTCTAAAGGTAATGGATAGTGCTGATAATTTAAGTGTGTGCTTTTTTCTTCTTAGGAATTACATTAGATCTTTACCAGCCAACAGAAAGTGGATTTAGCCTTCTGGGAGTATGAAGTTCTGTTACTCACTGATTTCTTTGCTTAAGTTTATACATATGGACAATAGAATTAATTGCTGTCCATCATGTAGCCAATTTGATACTGTTTGAATTTTACTCATCACTAACGGGCAAGTTTATATCTGTAATAATAATTAATGTAATCCTTAAATAATTAGATGATGTGCTATATTGCAGTAGTTTGTTCGCTGTAAACATTATTAACTGTGAGACATTCTCACCTGCACTGCTAGCAAAGTAGTGGCTTTTTTGTCCTGAAATGGGAGTATGATGCAAATAAATTGTGCAATTATATGACATGGAAGACTTAGCTTAGTGAAAGATAGCCTTGTAAACCTTAGGTGGGAAGGGTAATACGATACAAAGCTGTAAATACCAGAACAGTGCAAGCATGGTACTGGTGCATTTCTGCACTACTGGCATATAACTTGATTCTGTGGGACATGACAATGCAGTTTATGAGTAATTTACATAGAAGTACTTCATATAAATTTCTTTTCAGATTGTTTTTCTTCCATGCAGTGTTGTAATTTACAACATATCGATGTTAGATATGATAGATATAAAAATAATGGTTTAGTATGCAGTGAATGGTTAGATGAATGACAGTAAGTTCACATAAAAAAGGAACAAACCAACACAAACCATAAAGTATTTGTGGCCATATTACCAAAAAATATTAAGAGTTGAAGCCAAAGTCCTAAAAAGCACTTCACTGCAGTACATAGCTTGTGAACACTTTGCAAATCAGGTCATTGCATCAATTTCTGGTGTTTAATAATATGGTAAGGTTATAATGCCTTTTCTCTTAGATTTGGTTGTGCTAATGGAAAGTGAATGTTTTATTTATCTCTATTTATAATAATTAATAATATCACTAGTGGAAAAACTGTTCAATTATATAATGCTGTAGTATTTTTTGTTTCTTGGGAGGGTGAGGTGTTGGGCTACATGTTGGGATTTCCAATTTGCTATAGTACTGAAGGCAGCAGAGTAGTTCTTTGTAGTGTATAGACAGCTGTCTGTGTATTGCTGACTTGTCAAAGCTTTCTGGGGAGTGAATTGGGTGAGGATGAAGTTTAAACATAAAAAATTCTTTCTGAAGGCAGTCTGAAAAGCAGAAACTATCCATGCTGTTTTGGACTTCTAAAACACAGCTACTCAGGAAATCATAGGTTCATTTTCATAGCTTTCCTTAATGACACATAATGACATTTCCTTAATGACACTTTGTGAAATGTAAATTTGACTGTTTAACTTGGGTTTGATCATTGCGCTCAAATATGTGCCCCACTGGCTGTTTGATGCTTGTCAGATAAGGGCTGTGAGTGTTTGCCTATACTGGACTTTACTTGTATAGGCGTTTGAAGCCCCCTCCCCTTAAATAATTATTGCTGCCAGTGAGCCTCCAAATATGAAAAAGCTTGGATGCTCAGAGCTGGGTGTGTTCTTAGTGACTGCACTTGTCTGCTTGCAACTTTTGTCCCACTGAACAGCAGTGCTAGCCTGAAATACTTGTATTTGTAGTATCAGTACATTGTAATTCTAAACGCACATTATTGTAAAAATAGCGGGGATGTGAAATGCTTGCTTCATTAAATATTTGTTACATATTATGCACATACATGTTTTACTATTGAAATCCAGTGTGAAATTCTAAAGGGCTATTATTTGTGGGAAATTAACTTCTATTCTTCTAAAAGGTTCAGACTGCAGGGGTTTCTGTTTGAAGTAGCTACGGATACTCTGCTTCTGTGATTCTTTGAATTATATCAGCCTGTTTTGACAAGGTGACCAGAGTTATTTTTGAACTCGAAACTGGAGTGGCATTTTTAACTGCAGTGACTTTTCAGTGGCTGAGAGCAGAACTAGGGTAGCACATTCCTTAAATGTATGTTAGTAATGAAAAGGCAGTGGTTTCTTCCTAAGTATTCAAGTCATCAGTGAGCATGTATTAGGAGCATATCTTACAACTTCAATTCATTCCAATTTCAGGCTTCTGTTTTTCATTTCACCCTTTATAAGGTATTTAGGGCACAGACCATCTTGTACTATACACACATAGAGGGCAAAGCTTGGTTTTGGACTGGAATTGTTAAATAGTGCTGCAGTACAAATTCTGAAAAGTAAAAATGTTGCTAAACCTGGTTATACTCTTGTAAAGTTAATGACATTACAAATGCTTCATATAGGCAAGCATGAGTATCATTAGATTTTTTTAATGACATTTCCTGTACCTTCTTAAGTAGAACTTCTCTGGTGAAATCTTTGTGGAACTCTTGTAGTGTGATGTGATTCACTAGGCACAAAGAATAATACGATTTTCAGTCAATTTTTTGATTTTCCAAAATAAGCTTTTTCCTTAAGATAGGCAGTCTTACACTTAGGTTAGGCTTCCAGCTACTTGAGCTAAGCGACATGGATGCAGTTTGCTGTAGTTTAGGGGTGAAATTTATCTAGGTTTGCTTTTTCTTTTTTTTAATTCAGTATGAATTTACAGAACAGCATCTGTTTGCTCCAATTATGTTCAGATGTTCTATCTCTACAGAATATCCAGGAAAAAACAAATGCACAGAGAATAAAGACATGTTTGTTCATTGAAGAAGCAGTCCAGGGTTTCCTCTACACAGGTATCTTTTAAGAAATATTGATTTCACGTGGTACATGGGCACTTTTAAAAACATGCCTTATATTTGTAACTTTAACTACATATCATGAAAACATGGCTTTAAAAAAAGCAATGTATAATATTTAAATATATTTTCTACAAAAGAGTACATTTTAATATTGTCTACTATTATTTTTTTCCTGGTTTGGACTTCAGTTTTCATTTGTACAGAAACTAGCATACAAAATATATCTTACACAGAGTTTGCTTAAAATATCTGGATTTGTAACTCCAAGGAGTAAGTTCATTTTTTAATGGCTTCCTGCCATTTTTTTTCCAAGATTTCAGGATGTTTTCAGTATTTTTCCATTTCTTTACAAAGCTGTGTTGCCTGCTACTAATGGATTGTGTGATCCTAAAGGATGGTCAGTTTCTGAACAGAATTTCCCACTGGTGTAAATGGAGAACTCCACTTAAATTCACAGAGCATACAGCCCACAATTTCTTTCTATTATGTAATAAGTAGTTCTTTATAGTGGACTTGAAGTATAAAGGCATTACTAAAAGCAGCTTGTGTTGCTTAGAGGAAATCATAAAATGCGTAGTAGCTGCTTTAACCCATAGAGGTATAGCTGAGGTTATTGGAAAAAGAAAGCATAATTTAAAACCAAAGTGAATTGATATGAAGAATTGATCAAAACCCCAACAACTATATTTCATAACTACCTTCTGGAACCACAGCTTTTGTATAACTTGACAGTATTTTATTTTTTCTATTAAATATTGTAAGGCCTGTTTCCATTAATCAGCTGTCACAGAAAAGTTCTGAGGATACCTCTGATCTTATTGCACACTGTCAAAATTATTTGAGCACATGAAGAACACAGTCTTATATGCAACTCTGGAGCATTTATTGAAGTTTAAGTGAGACGAAGGGAAATACATTATTGAACAGGCAAGTGTTTTTTTTTTTCCTTTCATATGCACTTAAAATATACTTTAAAACGGACATTAACATTTTCCTTCCCAGTGAGAATGAAGTTGGACCAAAAAAAAATAAAATAGCCACTTTAGTAAAGAAGAAAATATAAAATAGAATTTTAAGGCTCAAAGTGAACATCTTTGTATTTTAAATAGTAAGGCAATTACAATGAATCACTTCTCAAATATTTAATAGTTAATATGTAGGTCTTGCTAATAAAGTCATGTGAAGGCGTTTTCCAGAAACACTTTTAAACCTGGTAGCATTTTGAACACGGTTCTTAAAGGAATTCTTATTCCAGATCTGTTGCTTTGAAGTAACTCTGATTACTGTAAACAGTTGGGATTGGCAATTGTTTACATAGTAAGATAAAAACTGGAGACTTGGCTTTTCATATTTGAAGTGTGTGCTCCCGTCGTCTCATGTTAGTACATGTGAGGCATTCAGAAGGTATGCTTCACCTTCCATATGGAAGCAAAGGAACACAATCCACCTATTTTAAGGCAGGAAGTCCAACAACATCAGTGCAAACTACTATGTGGTGCTGCTGAGCACTGGGTCTGCACCAAGCTGGACTAGAATTTTAAAGCAAAGATAATACTTCTGCTTGCTAGAACTGCAATACAAAAGTCATTTCTGCTCTTCTTTGAAATATACTGTGTCTCTCTATGTAAAACCAGGACTAGAAGGAAACAGGAAACTAAGGCCACTGATTCAGAAAACACAGAGAGGTTACAAACCTAGGCATTTCTGTATCTTACTGATAGAACATTATGCTTCACATTATGGTGATTTGATGGATTTTTGGAAGAATATAGCTCAACACTGACTTCAGTGGAAGTTCTAACATTGATTTTTCTTGTTGTAGTAGCCTGCCCTGAATAAGAGAATGAAATACCATACAAGTGTGAAGTCAAATCAGTTATTCAATTAAATGAAACCAATGAACAGCCAAGCTGTTCAGGAAGGGAGCACAGTTACAAGTCTAAAGTGGTAAGACAGTGCCATCCTCTCACAGGACATGATCTCAGACAGCATCGCATGTTTTGTGACAGCTCAGTGTTGTCTCTGCTGCTTACACAAGGCTTTTTCCCATGGTTTTTCCATCAGTTAGCAGCATCACCATAATTTTTTTGTCTGTTTCTAGCAAGTTGTCTTTGTGATGAGGACATGAATACTACTAATTAACAATATTTACATCCATCCACATCAGCTTCCTTTACATACTCCTTTTACAGGCTCAGTATACGCAGAGGAGAAATGTCCTGTAGCAGTTAACATGCAAAATGACTACAGAACATTTGGAGTCAGGCTCTGATTTGGTTTGCATCAGACGCACTGAAAGTAATTGAGATTACTGGCTTCTGCATTATGTAGGGAGGTGTGATGGGTAAAGTTTTGATCCTTTGCTAGTAAATACTGTCAAGGAGATAATGTTATAGTTCAGCTGACAAATTTTGGTGATCCACTCTCTGTAGGCTACCTCTCAGGGAAAATTCTGTGCCTCTTCCTGAATGACCAAGGATTAATCCTTGTTACACAGATGTTTTTGAAAAATCTTTCAACACTGGACTTTGTCCTCCAACTTCCAAAGAACTGAATGTATATTTTAAAAAAGCACTGTACCACTTCATCCTCATCCTGTCAGTTTGGGAACATTCCACTGAAATCATGGAGAAAAGGTTGAAGAGGTGTGGTTTACATATTTTCTCTACACACTTTGTCTTTTAATTTGTATTGAGTTTTTGAGGGTGTTGTCTGATGTAAAATAGGAGAACCACTACTACTGTCAGTAATATTAAAAAGTATGATTCCATCTCTGGTAACCAATTATTTGCTAATGGTATTTCTTTTTTCTAAACTATGTAAAGAACTCTGATTAAAGTGATCACTCTTGTAGCTAGAATTGCCTCACAGGATATATCCCAGATAAAAAGGAAAAGGTTGTACTTACTTGAATTCTTAGTTCCTACTCAGTCAGTAGGTAATTTAATCCACATAGGGTGTTCAGAGAGGCAGTGGGAAGTAAAATAAATTAAAAAGTACAGAGTGATTTAGGTCTGAAGGAACCTCTAGAGGTTATCTTGTCCGACCTCTCACTCAAAGCCAGCCAAGGGAGCCAAAGGGGAGTTCTAAGCAGACAATCCTTTGACTAAGCCTGTGCTAGGTATAAAGCCTGATGGCTGATACACAGCCTGGAATACGTTGGATCAAAATCTCCTTTTCAGTTCTGGCATGAAATAAGGGGAAGACCAGGGCTGTACATGGGAGTGGAATTTGATCTTCTACTTTCTACTTCCCAATAGCACTGGATTAAACAAAACTCAATGATTTACCTTGGATTATTTTCACAGGAGTAGTTACTAATATGGGACACTTTAAATTTTGGGTTGTCCAACTCTGACTCAGTCTAGGTTTAGTTTTGGAATCCCTAAGTCATCCTAAAAACAACTGAAGGGAGAAGAGCAGTAGGTTCTTTAGCCTAGAAAATCAGACCCACAATGTGTCTTAAATTTGGCACCCTGTAACTGAAGTCACTTGAATCAGTGCAGAATTTTTAATAGCTATTAGTTTTATTTTGTTTGCCAGGGAGGAGGTACAACACAGACAACAACTGGTGTTTCTGCTTTCCTGCTGAAATATTTTCACATTGTTTAATCTCCCAGGATAAGAATGGATTTGAGTTTCCTGGTCTGTTTGGTTTGGGGTGACTTGTTTGAGATTTGTAACAAAAGCATGAACGTTATAGTGATGGTTTTGTTTTATGGTCTTCACTCAGGTAGGAAGTGGAACAATATGAGAAATTAACTTCCTCTAAACCCTTAGGGAACCAACAGTTGTAACCAACATAAGCTGTATTTGTAGGAAACTCAATGAAGGACTATCTCTTTCTCAGTCCCTGCCTATATCCAGTATCCTTTTGCTCTAAAGAGAACTCATTATTTTCTTTGCATATGTGATTTTTTTTAAAGTTACATTTTTAGTTTGAAAAAATCCAAATAAGGTCTAAAATGAAACTACCTGTTAATTTTTCTTGTACTCTCTGTGACTTTGATCAGGACTTCATTGCATTCTCTAGCCATGGTGAAAGCAGTAAGAACTGCTTGAAAACAATGTTCAAAGAAGAGGGATAGCAGTATTTTAAAGGTGCGGGAAATAATCTTGGATATTCACAGATTCTAAGTCCTGAGAGGTATTAATGCAAGTGTGTAGATGTTAAATGTGTTTGTATCAATCATTAAGTGTTGTCACTTAACACCTTCTCTTGCACTTTCAATAAATTGCCTTATTTATTAGTATGATCAGTTATAATAGGCTTTTTAGCTCTTTGCACGTAACTGTTCCTTAACTGCATAACTTTTGTATATTAACAGAATTTTCTCTTTATAGAAGAGAAATCGTAATAACTTCCTTAATGATGGTGAAAATTTGAATTCCACCAGGTCATAATTCCTTTTCAGTTAGTTAAAAAATGAGCTAGATGGCAGATGCATTTTTTTTTTTAGTCATGTTAAAAATCAGGAAAAAAGGTATTTTTTAAAATTGTATTAAATGGTATTTAAACCCCACAAAATGACAAACTTGATATCATCTGTGTTTGAAGTCAGGAAATCATTAACATTTCAAAGAAAAAATATGAAGCACATCTGGAAAACAGTTTCAGCTGTGGGCTCCTGGGAACATGCTTCAGGCAACAGGAATTTTGGTTTCCTATGTTAGCATCCTATGCATGTGCCCGGTCCCTTAATTTGTGAATCCTTACACCGTGAGTACAGTTCATGGAGTACACACACGCACACAAATATAAATATATAGAGTATACAGCTGCACCTACATTAAACACTATCTAGTCTTGAGTTCAAAAATTCAAAGATTATTGGCATAATAATATATAAAAATGAGTTACATCTTTTCCCTGTATCTTGTGCTTTGTGATTATCTTGCATGTTTTTTGGCATTACATTCAAAGTCTTGTTGTTTATGCTCATTCGGGATTATTGTTGTTGTAATTGTCAATGTTTTCACTGGCAGTACTCCAGCTAATCATTAGTCCTTAGCATGGCTTGCTACAGTACAGTAGCTTTAATTCAAGCAGTAAAAGTGGTATTGGCTTTTAGGTGCTGAAAACTATGTTTACTATGTAATTCTTAGCAAACTACACAGTACTGAATTTATTGCACAACACTCCATACCACAATTATCCTGCAGTAAAATAATATGTAAAAATCTTGTATGATCTGTTACTTGCAACATTTGCTGCAGCAGTACACTTAATTACAAATAAGTTGCTTGTAAACGTTGAGCATCTTGACTTGTACATCTTTTTTGGTTTGTTTTTTTTTTCCTGTTTGGGTTTGTACCCCCTTCCTCCTCCCTGCCCCGCCCCCCCCCTCTCCC
>NDXB01005534.1:0-27116 GCA_002631895.1 Agapornis roseicollis | reverse complement strand
AATAAGTAAGCCTTTTATTTCTTTTTTTTTTTTTTTTTTCTCAGATGCTATCTGAATGATGTCAAAGTGTAGAACAGAAAGACTAGGGTTTGTTTGGGTTTTTTTATTTCTCAGCTTCTGTTTTCTTCTGATTAGTTCCAAAAGGGAGAAATCCAGAAAATCAAGCAAAAAATACATGAAATGCCTACCTTTTTCTTAGTCGGAAAGGAAGATACTTGGTTATATATCAGAGTCACAAAAGACTCCTAGTAATCTGCTAGTTTTCTGGTTTTTTTTGTAATGCTGAGTATAAAACCCCTAGATCTAAACCACTTCAGGGTTTAATAGGATGAAGTGTTTTACACAAATTACTTTGTTTCATAAATTTGATGAAGAATGATATAGTTCTTTGTAGCTGCTAAGCTTACATGCTTTAAAACACTATAGATTAAATATCTCTTAGAAAGTTTATTAGGCTGTATTATAGTCTTAAAGAGCTTTCCAATAGATGGAAGTACTTACTCATGTCTAAAATACTGCTTTCCAAACAATATTCAAGAAACCAGAGAAAGAGGGAAGTGGAACTTGCCTCAATGAGGACTGCTGTCTTCTAGGTTTGTGCAATACCAGACATGCTTTAAAGGCTTCATAAGCTCTGCGAGGATAGCAGAGCTAAGAATAACAAAATACTTTGGCATGCTCCCTAGTAAGCTTTTCATCATAAATTAGTAGTAATGAATCCTGTTCATCTTCAGGACATTAACTTGTGCTTCAGAGCTTCTACCCTCTTCAGGGTAAGAGACATTCTGGAGTGTGGAAGAGGTCAGTGTCAGCACTACCACCTTTGCTGCACTACTGGGACATAGTAGTACTACCAGAATACATTGGAGCAGATGACTTTCTTAAACCTTTCAACAACAGGATATTTCCTGCATGTACTTTAGTCTCTGACAACTCTCTCATGTCAGGATTTGAATCTGTAAATGGGGATGTTTCTGCATCTGTGCATGCCAGTGAAGCATAAAATTAACTGGGCTCTGTTCCCTCTTTTCAGGGAGTATTAACCTTCAGTAATTCAGTCCAATACAATGGAAACATTTGTTTGAACAGAATGCAACACGCTGAATCCTCTCTTTCTCATGGTTTTGTGCTATTCTGGATTATGTTCAAGAATCTGATAATGGAGCAGAATTCAGACTGGTAAAGGACACAGTGCACATGTCTAGTAATTTGAACAACCTTGTAAGTAAGACTTCTGTTTCTGGGGTTGTGTTTCCTATGTTCTTCATTCCATATAGTGTGTGATGAAAATAAATGCCATGAATCAGCTCAGATACAATGGCAATAAGAAATATTTGTTTTTTAAATGTAGCATTAAAACTTTAACAGGAAGTGTTCACTCATGCATTGAAAAACATGAAAACACCTAGCAATCCATGTACACAGGTTGAGAAAGTAAGAATGAGCAGAGGAAATACCTTACAGTCCAACCTACAAAGTCGACCTTCATGTGCTACCATGTCACCTGGAGCCTGTAGAAAGTATGGCCTAAAAAAGCGTTCTTGAACTGCCTCTTTGTCTCCTTCTGGCACCCGAGATCGTGTTCTGCAACACAAAAATTGCATGTATATATTTCGAAGGCAAAGTTTTTTTCCTAATGCTTAAAAAAAGGAAGAAATTTTCAAAAAGGATGAACAGATAGAGTTAAATAAAAGGGTAAAGAAATGGACTGATTGAAATTTAATACTTGCATATTTTCCACTTAGAAAGATTACCAAATTAACTACATCATGTAGTATCATTGGATTCCCAGGCTATCCTTCACTTCTTTTTGCCTTCTTTTGGCTGAATTTCATCTTGCTCATCCATCCCTTGCCTTTACTGCAAGAGGTAAATAAAATACTACTTTACACTTAAACTTCCCTGTATTTGAAGATGACCTTCAAAACCACTATATTCTGCAAGTGACCATTTGGGTCACTGTTACTTCCATTTTATCGTTGAGAACTGAAGTAATAGTACATTGAAGTACAGTAGCTAGTTATTTTGAACACCTTCAGTAAGAAGCATAAAGAGGGTCTGAAGAACTTGTCTTTTTTTACCTGTGAGGCTGAGCTGTTGATATTCGGCCCCGAATAGGGATACTCTGAACCATCAGGTGGCCTGAACAACTGATTCTCCCCTACAAATTACAATGGAAATAGAATTAATAGTTGGTTAATAGCTCATTTTGTGTAACATATAAATATTTATCCATCATTTACAATGCAATAAGATTTATTTTATACAGTAGCTGAATTATAGTATAAATATTACTTTTTCAAAGCAAATGCTATTATCATGTGATGGAGTGCAAATGAGGCAGGGGTTTCTTTGTGTGTCTAGAGCAGTGTGTTTCTCAGCCTCTTCAAGGTTATGGCAATGTATTTAGCAGTGGTGCTATGTAAGCCAGCCTGAGCAGCGTCTGTCCCTGCTTGTTCATTCCTGTCACTGTCTCTCCACAGGGACTAGCATACATGTTTGTGCAGTCACACAGGAACTGGAAAGTAGTTGGGCTGAAATATAATTCAGCAAAAAGGGAAAAATTCAAACTGGAACAAGTTGCCTGATCTACTTGAGTGTACTGCTAAATAAACAACTAAATTAACACATAGGGTGAAGGAGAATGGTATTAGGGTATGAGACTATTTGCAGATCCACATTTTTGCATCCTAAGAAGAATGGTTGTGTTTTGTAACACTTCAAATTTTGATGTAACTCTTTGTTTTCTCTTGCTCTATTCTTTCTGCCTGATATATGTCTGTCTTCTCACCACATCTCAAAAGGTATCTGTCAGCAGCAGGGGTGGTGGGGTCAGAAGATATGACAGGATTTACTAATGTGAAAAAAAATGTCCTTAATGATCGTGACTGGGATGTGTAAGAATAGGGCAGTAGTTTCATCATTCTTTCCTCCCTTAATCGCTGAAGCAATTTGATTTTTGATAGTTACCAATCAGTATCAGAGTAGGTGGCCCGATCTTTGTTCTTTTAACATATATTAGAAAAAGATGAAAGAAGAATTTTTGTAGTGGAAATTCAAACACCTTACTTGTGGGTTTGCAGCCATAATTGTATAGTTGCCATCATCATCATTAGTGGAAGCTTCAATATGTAAAGAACATGTTCCGTCTTCTTCTCTGTTCATTTTAAAATGCGTGTTTTTCTTTGAAATCTGCTTGCCATCCTTGAACCAGTATACCTGTAGTGATCAGACAACCCCCAGCGACTGTAATCAGGAACTTGTGGGACAGTCCATACATTACATCAAGGCCTGATATGTGCTCAGAAGAATATTTTTTTATTTTAGAAAGTCGCTACTTTCTAAAATAAATAATATATTATTTGTTTCAGAGCTCTTTCCAGAGAGCTATGTGCTTAAGAATGAGGCTTTCAGAGGGATGTATAGAAAATAGCATTTTTACTCCTTTACTGCTAACAGTGAGAATGACCTACCTTGGGAACAGGTATTCCAACTATTTTGCAAGTAAATGTAATCGGAGATCCTTCCATTACGCGGAAGTGCTTAAGTCTCTTATCAAATATTGGTGCTATGTATTTGCCTGTAGGGATTTCCTCATGTTGGACTTCATCATCTGATTCATCCACAGGGGTACGTTCAAGGCGAAATTCTATTTCATTCATCAACCTCTGCTCAAAGCTTGAAATCCTGTATTCCTGTAGAGCGAGAGAGGCATGGTTCTGAACAAGACAAGTTGCATTCTGTAGTATTTGCAGTTGTTTGCCCTTTTAGACTGATTTTAAAATTAGTGAAAACAAAAAAGCCTACATAAACTAGGACATATTGAAACAGTTTGAATTTCATCTGCTGACACAGATTCTCATAGCCTCTTAAATTTGCTGAATTTAACTAATGAAACTGAGTTTTTTCAAAGGCAGCTAAAAAATCAATCGTGCAATTGCTCCACCTCCCTATGAAAAAATGTACTCTTGCACACTGTAGATCAAAAAAGATCATAAAGATATACCACCTTTTTGAGGATTTAATGTTCAAACATCAGTCATCTGCTAATTATAGAAATGAAAACTGCTATATATTTCAATTCAGAGTTAAATAAGGAAAACTATATCTACTAAAAGGAAATGAAATATTTTTGGGTAATTTGCCCTCAGGTTAAAATTTGACCAGATTTCTAGCTGATGTAACTGAGAAAGCAGAACACACCATATTTAAATCCTTAGAAGATTAAACAGATGATGCAAGAAACTCAGTCTATTCCTACCGTAAATGACCATTTCCAGGTAGTTTGATGTGAGTATGACTCTTCTACTAATCCCATGAAGTCAATTAGAAACCTCTCTACTTAGCTGTTTTGCATGAGGATGACTCTTATCTAGACCAAGAGGCAGTTGGCCAAATGTCTCTTGCTGTGACATGTAAAGCTTCAGAACAACAGCCAGCTTCAGGTTTCCACACCAAAAGAATGTTTATCCTGGGAATGGTGAAGCACTACAGATACACCTGAATGGACTTCTCTGGTAGCAGATGCTGCATAGCTACACTAACATAGACAGCTGCAAGAATGTCTTGCTTAAATGATAATAAACTGTCTTACAGGGAAGCTTGTATTATGATATGTAGGCCTGTAGCAGTAAGCAAATCAGTTTACTCAGACCTGGATTTATGCAGTTTGCAAGTCCAGAGCTTGCATTCCTGTTTCTATTGGAGGACACTGACATCTCTGTGAGCCAGGCTTGTTTTATTCTGCTGTGGCAAGCTTGGATCTTCAGAATCCCACTTTAATCTCTTAGATAGTGCTATTATAGTGGGTTTTGTTGCTTTCTTATAGAAAGGAAATGATCTGTGGTTTGAAAGGTAAATACTTGAGCAATTCTGAAAGTCCAATTCTCATAATTTTATTTTTTTAAATAGAATTTTGCAAACGGTTAATAGTATATAAAGATGTAGCCTATCTTTAGATATATGACATTTACTGAAAAAAACACCAAGTTTTAGAAAAAACATCTTATCTTAAATGTTATAAGAAGTAAGAGAGGCAGCAAAGATGCCCAATCACTGGGACTTACATCCCTGATCAGGAGGGATGATTAGCCATTTCATCATACCGCTGATTATGCTCTTGACCAGTAATTTCCAAATAGCAAGGAGCAAAAATGGAGAGGCAGCATAAAATTTTCACTGACAAAATCTTCTGATTTCTTCAGGAGACCAAGGAAACAGAAGTAGCAAAAGGTTGAGAGGTTATAAGGCAGCTTTGAGGAGAAAGTTATCTGTAAGACTTGGGGGTGAGAGGAGGAAAACATGGCAGCCACAAAGTAAAAAGGTAGAAATTGCATGGTGAAATAAATACCCTGGTAATACCTGATATTGGTACTGTAATGGTAGATGTTGCATATTGGTCTTTTAATCTAAAATGTTTTTTGGGGGTGTTGCTATAAGGTCAGCTCTAGTAAGGTCTAGCTGTGGTGAGAAAAGGCAGACAGCTGAGTAGGGAGGAAAGGACTTTGATGAATGAACTCCCGTTACTGGAAACTGCATCCGCCTTCCACTTCTTCAGTCTCTGATGCTGCAGGGGCTGTCCATTCTACATAGCTTTGGAGCATTGCTGTTAATTACAAGGTAACGGGAATGTTTACAGGCAACTTAGATCGCTTGGTATCTCCTTCAAGATACCTTTCTTACCTTTAATGCTGTCCCTCCACTCTTGACAGGCACACTCTGCTCCCTAATGCTTTCTTCAATTTACCACTGCAAATACAGCTTTGCCAAACAGTTTTTGAGCTTGCAGGGCTGCAGAAGTGTGCAATACATGTGCCAAAGGGTAGGAGCTAGCCACTAGATGGTACCGTCCACTTTGTTAGTAGGCTTTGTTTGCTCTGTGGGCTGGCCAACAGCTGGTAATTTGCAAACAGCCTGATAAAGTTTCATCTTGTTGAGCTTTTTTCTTTCACACAGCATGTTTCAACAAATCACTTTAATAGATCAAATTCTAATCTCAGTTAAGCCAGTGTAAAATTTGAGATTCTTGGATATCTGATCAACTGAAGCTATTATTTTTCAGTTTAGATGGTGAGAGCCAGTTATAGTCTTCCAAGGGAAAGTTAAGCAGTTTTCTACATTTGATACTGAGAAAAAGGCCTGTGTATTTTTAGAAAGGAAGAATCAAGTAAAATTCAGGGAGTGACAACTGAGTTCCAAGAAGCAGCCCTGTCATCAAAATGTACTGCAGTCCTGTTTTGTTTCTAGAGTCTCACATAAATTAAGGAATTCAAAGCTAAATACTTTGTTGCAAGCAATGTGCTGAAGAACATATTTGGAGTTTTGGTTTCCTTCTACTTCTTTGAGAGCTTTCGATAGTTTTCTTTATGTTGTTTTAAGTAGTTCTTAACAGCAGAGAGCAGAATCTGTGTCAAATAAATGACCTACTGAGAAAGGATTACTTTGGGTGTTCCTATTTTCCAGTAAGACCTGAAGATACTATATATATAATTCTTTTAAGAATGAAATTGTTTTCAGGAATTTCACATGCTGTACGGCCTTTGGAAATGTGGAGGCTAATTAGGATTAATTAAGGTAGGGTTTATCTATTTCTCTCCTTCCCTTTCCACCATCTAATGATTTGGCACATGAATAAAGGTCAGAGCAACATCGCAAGTATGGTACTGAAAGTCTCATTTCTGCCTGTTTAAACATGGTACTGTTTATTGTGTAATGAACCTCTCAAAAATTATGTAATTTCTGAATATTGGTTATATGACAACATCATTATAAGTACAGTTTTGCATACATGTTTCCCATTTATCATATTTGAGCACTTTTGAGCACTGTTATTGCCTTTGCAAAGATAAGCCATTTTTCAAGCGTTAGGTATGTTTAGAGGGCAACAGGTCTGATGGATGCAGTAGGTGAAGTAACTCACAAATTGGTTTTCTCCAAAGATAGTCGCAGTAAGTCTGTGAAGAATTTTTGCTTGGAGAGGGCAACTCTGAACTCAGATTAGAATAAAATGAGTAGGGATGAAAAGTGTTAAGACTTCTCATAGTCAGTAATCTGGAAGCAGTAGTCTAGAAGGCTAAAAAATGAAAGAGGGCTTTTGCAAGAGCCAACCCCTTTTCTATTTCAAGTACAACACAATAAAGAAAGAAGGAAAAAAAACATAGGGGGCCTGCATCTGCTCTCACATATGAAATTATTCAATCTGCATAATCTGTAAATCAGCAGACCAGGTATTTACAGCCCAGTGAACCTTACCAACAATTAACATCATTTCTTTGTAGCAGTACGTAAATCTGTCATGGGACTATCTTAGTTGTATACAGTCTTGAACTTTATTGAGCTATACGCATGTTTCATTAGACCTACAAAAGGTGTATGTGATGACTTTTTTTCAGAATTATGTAACTAATCTCACAATCAAGATTTTCTTCAGTTTTGTGGTGACTGTGTCAAAAGCAGGCTTTGGAAATGAAAATTGCTAATGACAATAGTAATGTTTGAAATTAGAAAGGCAATATTGTACTTTAAGTGCATTCTCAATATATGTGGAAGATGAGGTCCATGAAGTGAGCTGTTCATGATATGGTGTTCTCTAACAGAGAGAAGTAATGGGGCTAGGAAGGCATTAGCATTACACTTTGAAGGCATTCCATTAATGAGTAAAGTGTTGACTCCAGAACAAAATGCTACAGTGCGGAGTTAAAAGGCAATGAAATACTTCAAGCTAATGGGAGAGTCCGGTATTGTTTATAGTTGAGTTTAGTCAGCAGTTTTTCATATTTTTTTTTCAGATTAACTGCTGTCCTAAAGAAGTTGTGGTATATAATATTAATAGTGTAGGGTTGTTGTAGTCACAATGGCCTAAAGATGAAACCAAACAGTGCTGATAAAGATAACTAATATCTTTTATTTCTTCTACTCCATAGGTAGTGCAAGGTGTCCCTGCCCCATGGCAGGGGGGTTGGAACTTGATGATCTTAAGGTCTCTCCAACCCTAACTATTCTTTGATTCTATGCTACAGGTGTAAATTCTCTAACCAACTAACATAAATTAAGCTTTAGAGCAATTAGTTTCAAGCTGCAATTCACCTAATGTTTCTTGCCTCTGTTTTGGATCTGAAAAAGTGTTTTGTGAACAGCATATAATTTTTTTCCTGACTGATGTGCTGAAGATATTAATTTCTTACAAATGTCACTTCACTAAGAAATATGGGCAGTTCTTCCTTTTCATGTGTCTGCTTGCAGAAGAAAATATGATAGTGGAGGCAATGCATTTCATGGGGCCACTTTGAAGTTAATCATGGACAGGTTTTCTCTCACATTTCTTGAGTGCATGTGACTCTGAATGTAGGTACATACACGGAAAAAGGTGTCAAATAAAAGCTGCAATTTGTCAAAACAAATGCATATTGCTGCACTATCAACACTGGGCAATTAATTCTGCTTCTCTGCCCATGGAAGACACAAGAGTCACTGTGTTTCCACACAAACACCACAGGCTCTGCTAGGAGCCGTGCCGTCTGACCGCATGTTGGGACTGGCTATTTTAAGGAGTTATGTTCAAAATTACATTTTAAATTAGAAAATATTGAAGTTAGGGTTCCCACAGCCCCAAAGTATTGCCTGTGTGTTGTGCTCATACTTAAGTGTTTGTCTTTCCAATTGTATTGTTTAGCGTGTATATATACGCTTTATGAATTACAAGACTAAGTTAACATTGCTGTGAAAATGTTAATACCAGCAGACGTAGACTGAAGGCATTATACCACATTTCTTATGAAGAACAGGAATCTCTGAAATAAGTGGAAAAGCACCATTGTATAGAGAATATAATCTTGGATGTTTTTCCTTGTTTTGTAGGTTATTTTCTAGGATTAATAAGAACAAAAATAGTTGCTAATACAGCTTTCTGAAGAACTGTCTTTATCATATAAGCTATAAACCTATTTCTGAATGTGGTTACATAAGTGGAGTAGGGCAAAGTGTTTGTGGTTCAGACAAATATTTTGTAAAGTGTCAAACAAAGAACAAGTAAATGTGATCACTGGGTACAGTGTTAAACTAGGCTGCAGTTCAGCATTCTGAGGAGACTAAGGGAAAGAGTACAAAAGTTCAAGCTCTGTTGCTGGGTCAAAAATCGAGGGTGCTAGTTGCTTTTTGGCAACTTTCCTGGAGCACAAAATTTTCACAGAAAGGAATTCACACACTTATTTAATATAGTAGCCAGATATTTAAAATTGTGCTGTCTACCAGCTAGAAAACTAAAATTCATGCTCCTATCTAGAGGTGTAAATGTTCTGTACAAATTAGAATATATATAATATATATAATAATTTATGTACAATTATATCTACATGTGCTGAATAGACCATAACTTTTGAAACTTGGATAGTTCATATATAAGCATCAGTGAAAAGCAATGGTGGTTGCATTAATATTGTCAGGGTCTGGTTGGAAGGTCAAAAGACTTAAAAACCAGTCAGAAAAAGCTAAGAAATGCACTGGTAAATATGTCTCTAGCAGTTGTGTATTACTTTTCTCTAGCTGTTAGTATCACCTTGTAAGTGGGCTGTGCAACATTATTGCCATAGAGACATGTAGCGTATTCAGCATGATTTGCAGTGTTTAGCTGCCAGTTTTAGTTGCTAGCAGCAGTATTCCCCTGCTTCTCTCCCTGCTCATACTCATGCTCCACATGTTCCTCCTGCCATTACTGGTGATCATCCAATCCCACAGTGTGACATGTTCTTCAGGAGTGAGGTAGAAGAAAGTTAACCCAAAACTGGGGGGTGGGGGAGTGGGGTGTGTCAAACAAGTTCTAGTGGAAATGCAGAAATTTGGGGCACATGGAGGAGTGAAATGCAGTTTCTCTTCTGGTGAGCCTTTGCCAGTGCCTTGGCAATATTGTTGTAGGGTGCTGCTGGATGGTTATAGTTTGTCGAGTACGGCAAACAAAATCTCTCAATGCAAGTCATTTTGAAGGTACAGTTTCACATCATTTTCTCTCTGTGACTGATCTGCTTGACCCCATCACCATAATCTTTTGAGCATCTAACAGCAAGGCACCCTGCAAGGCAAGGCTATTATGTGCATTTTATGTATGAGAAACTGGGACTTAAGGAAGCTATTCAACCTGGTAAGGTAACACAGAAAGTCTATGATAAAGCAATGAGTTGTATTGCTCTATCACAGAGCTATACAACTAGGAAAAAAAGCAAAATCTTGAGTCACATAATCTAGCTTCTGGGCCATCCTGCTACCTGTAACCTTTCTGGCAAATATGGGAATTGCATAGATTGTAGTAATTCCTGTCAATTTCTTAGTACTTTTGGGTGTGAATATGAATTCTAAAATCCTATCTTGCTGTTGACTTTAGCATGCTAACAGTTAGTATCAAAATAATTTGGCATTAGCATAGTAACCCATAGAAATTACCACAAATAGAATGGCTAGAGGAACCTTATTTGAATGTTGATTCTCATATACTGTATAAAAAACTTAATTCTGTTTGTCACTTGTTGCCAACTCCAGACAGATTTCCCAATTTAATCCCAGTTTTGTGACTTTTATTAGATTGGCTTTTTGGCAGAGACACTCTAAAACTAGTTGACAGTTTATCTAAGAACTGACATATATTGCATCTCAGTGTCTGTTTCCAAGCTTTAACTTTCCTTGGCTTTAAAGTCTAATCTCAGCTACTCTGACTGAAATCTTCTGTTTAGTTTGGATTCTCTCTCCCTTCCCTTCCCTCCCATTTAAGCAGTGGGAGTCAAAAACAATAGATCTAATGTGCATGCTTTCTTACACTTATGTCCCATGAAGATGTATCACTGAAGTGACTTATTTCTTGCAGATGAATTATGTTGGGCTGTCTTACATGGCACAAGACATGAATATCATGCTATGCCTATGTAAACAAAAAACCTTGAAGAGTTTAGCAAGTCATCTTTTGTACATGGCTAGACAGTATTCTAAATACAGTTCAGCTCTGTGATTGAGCAAGAGGAAAACAGAAAAGCAAGCAAATGAGGTTTGCATTTCTGAACTTTCACAGATGTACCAGCTAGAGGAAGTGGCTTAGGAGAGTGTGTGAAAACATGAGGAGCTCAGGTTCCCTTTCCTAGGTGAAGAGTTCTGCAAGCCAAGACCTTGACCAGAAAAATCTGTCTGTACTTTGTTGTTGATTAGATCTAGGTCTTGAGAAGACAGCTACAAGTGGTTGTTCATTTATTCATTCCCGTGATTATTGGGGGTTCATACCTATTGATATCAAGAACTGGTAATTTGTCTTGGTCAGATACTTACTTCTTCTTCTCACTTCTAGTACAGAGCAAACAAGCTACTGTGAAGATTCCTTATGATTTAATTCCCATCGTTAATCCAAAACTGCCTACATTTGCTGACCTTTGAGAGACGATGTGAAGCTTGGTTTTGTCAAGATTTTTGGGGTGATTGAATTAAGTGTAATTCTTATGCTCTGGGGAACAGAGTTCTTAGTGATTCTTGGGACCTTTCTGAGGCTGACTGCTTAGTATGAGAATTGAGAGGTGGTGATTCTGTCTGATTGATTGCAGTGTTAGTGGCCTGTGTGATGAGTTGAGTTCTGCATATGACTTTAAGGCTGTGGGTTTAATGATCTAAAAGCTTTCAGACAAGCCCTGCATCTTTTCTACCTTGCAATGTCTTCCAAAATATTTCCTAGCAAAAAATAACGAATATTCTTGTAAGGTCTATGCAAAATTTACTAAACAGCTGTAGATTTACTCTTTATCCTAAAATAAGGCAGTGATAATGTTGTTGTCTGGGTCTTACACAGGACACAACCAACCAGCATTGCCACATTATACTCTTCATAGTAAATGACACAGATATGTGAGCATAGTCTGTTGTAGTTCTTATAACCAAAAGGCATAAGCCAGGCCCAGGTACTTAACTCTCCTTTCCTTTATTATTGCATAGTTATTTCTTTATTACTGTACGGGATTTTGAGGTTTAATGATCTCATTTTTCTATTTTGTATTATTTGCATAGCAAAGTTTTGAGGAGGTAATATAATTAATTTCTAAGGTTTGTCTGTGAAGCTGAATTTCCTCTATTTATAGTCCTGTTGCTGAAGCCTGTAAATATTTTCAAATACCAAGGTAAAAAAATCAGTTTGGATGACACATTTATATTTTTTCCATTTGCCAAAATCCCCCCAAATTCTCTGTCTGCTGTTCTCTCCCCACACATCTTTTTGTTTCTACATGACATATTCTAACTAAACATTACCAAGATATTTTACCTGTAAGGAAGATAAAAAGCCCAATGGACAAAACTGATATGTTTTGAGAAGTGGAGGTAACACTGGATGTGTTCTTCTTTCATCGAGTGGTGCAGAAGCTCAGATATTAACTGAGATTATGAAACTTGGATGCTTTATCTTACAGGATTTTAACCTTAGTCTCCAAGAGGGTTTCTTTTCTCCAACCCAAACTGGAAGAAAGAATTCTATCAGCTTCCTCAAACAATTCTAACCATTAAGCTGAAATGCTCTCCAAAATGTCCTGCTAAAGGAGGGCCTGCTACAAACTGCCTATATTTTTTTATTTATTAGGCAGGAGAAGGTGAGAGCAAGGCTCAGGTCTCCTGTTAGGGGAGCTGTTCTGAAAGGTGGAATTTCCAGATTTTTATCCTGCTGACTAAGGATGCTTAGTTATTTGTGCAACCTGGGACAGCTGCGACAGTACAAGTACTCACTAGCAAGGAGCTGTGCTGTCCTTATGGGAGTTAAGAGTTGTGAACTGACTGTCTTCATGCCGAGGAAGAAACTAAGTCTCCTATATCCTGGAATTTGTCCTAACCTCCTTCTGCAATTGTGTAAAGCTAATCCTCATTTAGTGTGTCTTCCATTTGAAAGAACTGAGCAAATCTAAGTGAAGATATTTGATTTCACTGAACCACATTTTGTTCAACACTCCTAATTGTGATGAAATTTAACCTGTCAATATAGCGTACAGCCATCTTTGTGATTGACAGGTATTGTGTGGGTTTGTTTTGTTTTTTCCTGGTAAAAATGACAGCTTGTTATTGCATGTACTTGATCAAAGTTGCAGCTAGAATCTTAGCAAAATCATATTTGTATTTCTGTCAGCACTGCATGATTGTCATAGCAGTAGAAGACTAGAGACTAATCTGTTTTGTCTCGTGCAACATCAGCAAAATTACCGACTATGTTCTGAATCTGTATTTCTTTATTGTTGGTGATGAATGATGTACTGGATGAAACAGAAGGAGTACATCTGGAATATTAGATATCATGCTGAGTGTGTAATGCTGACACTTAGGAAAATCTTGACTTGTAAGCTAAACATTTTTCCTATGGAAGTCAATGATAGATAATAAATAGAGCACCAGAATGTAAATCACTCATGTTTATTACTGCACTTTATATAGTAATGTAAGTCAATACCAGTGCTTTAAAGCACAGACTTGTCATCTGCAGCTTTCATTCTGGATGATCCATAGATCTTCTGCAGGTATTTTAAATGAGACCAAATGCTACTATTGAAATATGGGCTTACAATACCATTCTCTAAATAAAAACACTGTATAGGATGCATTTTATGAGAAGAAATTTTTAAAATAGAATGTAGAAAATACAAGGAAGCCAACACTTTGAGATTCTTATTGGATGCTGTACTCCATTATGCAGTGATCTCTCACACAGAGGAGAGTTACATTCATATGTATGAGAAAGTGAATAAGGAGCCCCTCCCTACCATTATAATAACCAATTTAATGCAGATGTGCTATACATAGGATAAAAATGTCTCTTTTTTAATTCTTTGTTAACTGTAAGTGGAAAAAACAGGACAAAATCAATGGGTGTGTATCCAGCATTCCAACATATTATTCTCATGATATTGATTGTTCTAAAAATGGCAAAGCAGTAGGAATTTTGGAAAATATTATGCATTCTCTAGCTCTCTAAATAATCACTGCTTTCACTTAGGAGAAAACTCAGACTTGAGTTTTCTTCAGTCAGTCTGAGCAGTGGTCTTCTTGGATATGGAAGAATAAAATTGGAAGTGGGTAAAGGTGGGAACTGTGGGGAAAATGGGGGAAATTTTATTGAGCAATCCTAAAATTATTTGCTAGTTCATTACCATTGGTATTCTAATTACCATAACAATTAGAGAATTTCCAGCTCTGAAGGTTTTCAGTGTTTGGGGGATATAGGAATCAAGATTTTCATTTGGTCTCATAGAGAATAGCAAGTAAGTATATAAATAACTTGTGCTGTCAGCAGATAACTTTGACACTAGTAGCGGTCATTGTTTCTAAAGGGGTTATCATGCAGTTAAGTCAAAAGACTGATAGGTATTTCACAGTAGCTCTCTAAATAATTTGTCTTATTACCATTGCAAGTACAAATTGTAACACTTGTGATTCATCTGCAAAACATACCACTTGCCAGTTGTTTTACTCAAAGTGCTTTGGCAGTGTGATCTGTCAGAAAGGTCAACAGCAAAACTGAAAAAACAAGGATTACACTGCAGTTGTCCACAGAGGGCAATTTGCTCCAGAGACTCCATGGTTTTTTGCTTACCTTAGCATGTTCTCTGTCAGAAAGGCTAACAGACATTGTGAAAACTTCCCTTGTCAACAGTAGATCAGGGAAGCTGTTATTTGCTGCACTAAGCTTGAGCTGACGGGACAGCTAGGGAGGGTTCTGGGGCCAAGGTGAGAGTAGCATAATCACCTATAGACAGAACAGCTATCTAGCTGTCCTAGCTGTGTACTACTGTTATATGAAGGCGATTTAACCTGATTTACAGTGATTTCAACCTCAAAACCTAATTTCATTTTTTATTTCTTCTTTAATTTCATAGACACTGGCCAGATCAGGTGAATTCATTGATTCCAATTAAGAATGAAGTGATATTTAGTTCCTTGAACTCTGGAAAAGGCTTTGTATTTTGCTATACATTACTAATGCCTGAAATTTGGTATACACCAGTAACAGGTACCAAAAACTTTGTTAGGTTCCTAACAAGTCCCTGTCAATACATGTAATTTGGGAGATTTGGAAAAATAGGTTTAATGCTAAAAATTGGATACTGCATTTTAGTTCAACCAAAGTAAAAATAGAAACCTTTTCTTAAACAGTTTGATTACTTCTTAATGTGTGTTAAAAATATACAGTGTATGGATGTGTATATGTGCAATGAGTTGAGCAACTTGTGAAGTGAAAAATGAAATCCAAGCTTCCATGAAAAGAAGGAAGTTTTACATTCCTTCAGGTCTCTAACAGAGATGCTCAGAAAAATAAAAATGCCACATAGTCGCAAAGTAAACCCTCTACAGCTGCAACCCCTCATACTTCCTATTTAAAGCTCCAGTTTGCTATTCAAACCAGTACTTACCAAAAAAAGCTCACTCTGCAAAGTACTGGAGCAGCTCAAACTGCACAAACACCTTTTGTACCACAATACATGTATTGATCATGAGTGAATTTTTTTTTAATAGCACTCGTTTTCCTTACCTGCTGACTACTTTGTTGATTAACATCCTCTCTGAAATGCAGTTTTCTTTCCAGGTCCTTCACAAGTGCAGCTTTATTTTCCCGAATAGAATCATCTGTTGCTAATGGCAGAGGCTTCAGATTTTTCTTTATTAATCCCTGGGCTGGGCTATTAAAAGAAAATTCTGATACTAACATGCAGCAACCAGTATATGATTTTTTTGTCACCTGAATGATATGAAATGTTACACTTCAGTTGTATGGAGGAGCATGTTATTTATTTGTGGAGAAGCCAAAGCACAATATGTAATTTTGGTTTTTTTTGTACTATTTTAAAGGTGCATCCCATTCCCATGCCAGTAGGAATTAAGGACATACACGTGAAAGAGAATAAGCATTGTAGTACTATAATAAGTATCTAAGTTCCATTTGTATTTATACTGGAATAATGATGTCACAATTAATGCTAAAGAAATGTGTATAGGTGTTACCTTACGTGTACAATTTGTACATTTTACTGAGTCAGGCAATAATTGTAAAGTTAATAGAACTTCTCATTGATCTTTATCACCTTCACTAATCATTAACTCTTCCCATGAGCTTCTTTCCTTTCTCTCACCCTTCTATGGCCCCTAACATCAACAGTTCTTTTTATTTTTATTTTATAGTTGTAGTCTGTTTAATTTTAATAAGATTTGAAAATTGTTAAATTCTTAAATAAGACTGTCAGGAGAGGGAGAGTGACAGTGCACTGCTGAAGCACAGCAGCAGAACACTACTAAAGAGTGTGCAGTGTTCTAGTAGTTTACCAGGATTTGGGATCTTAATAACAGGGGGTCTAGGTAAAGGGCATAACTGGTGATTGCTGTGCAAGATGTTCTTCCTTTTGTTGTTCTGCGGACATGGTGATCTCACTGCTCTTATAGCCAGAATTATTGCTCTTGATAATGCCAAAGAAGGAAACTTAAACTTCAGTAGATATTCATGGATTAACACAAATACTGTTCAGTTTCCTACCTCATCTTTTCTGCCCTCACTTTGGCTCTCTCCTATGCAGAGATCTAGATTTGAATTTCAGCATAATGAGCTCTAGTTATGTGGGAATTCATCTCTGGGTTGGGACCCAGGAAAGTTGAAATAAAGGAAACAATATTTAACTACTCTACATACTGTAAGGATGTATTGGTAATGCCTGTACAGCAGTTAGACAATGTAAAGCACTTTGAAAGGGTTAAATGTCATTAATGCAAAGAGAATAGTGCATGTGCATTTGTGCACCAGCACTGAAGAGGAGGTAGGAGAGTGGATGAGCAGTTGCAGTTGGTTTCTGCTTGCTCTTGCAATACTGTGAAAGCAGGCCCAGGGCTTGAGTTGGCTATAGTTAAAACCTTCACTGCAAACACTGTAACTATTACATATGCCTGCCCATGATGCCAGGGACATGAAGGTCTCCAGGCATGTGCCACAGGGTGATGTCAATTAGGTGGCTGTGCTGGGCAACTAGGAAGTCTGTGAGTATGAATGCAATAGTGGTTTGAAGGCAGGATTTCTTGGCACAAGGAGTGGTAAATGTTATGTACACAGGAACACATTTTCTAATTAGAGATTGGTTGACGTACTAGCAACAGGATAGTTAGGAGATTGTGACTTACTGATGGCTGTCACTACCTGGAAGTATACCATTGGTAAAAGGAGGAAATATCCCTAACTTTGTACAGAATTTGGAGTTCTGTGGATAAAAAGTTGTATCATTCTACTTGTGCTAGCCATGCTACCACATGGTTTACATGGTCCACAAAAGGGATGACAATTTCAACTCTACTAGTAAAGAAGGAACTCTTAAAGCCACAACCTTTCCAGAATATCATCATCCTTATTTGCTTGTATGGTGGTAGCCATTTTGTCACAGAAATCATACTATCAATTAAAACATTTATGTGAAACTAACTCTTCCAAGATTTTCTGGTGGACTTTAAATGTAGAAAATATTGCAACCAGACAAATACCTTTACATAGGTTGTTTCTTAGATTTACCTGGACTAAAAAATAACTTGGATTATGAGGTACGTTTTACAACTTCACTTGTTGAATACAGATAAGAATGTTTTTATAACACATACAGGCAAATAGTCTTAGTTAGAGTGACCTACCCTGCAAACTTATGACATCTCTTTTCTCCCACTAGTACAGTGTTACGAATCTCTGAGCCCCCAAATTCTGGTATATATCTGTTTATAAACTCACATTTCTCTATGTTGAATTTATCTTACCCTTGATGTATCTTATTATAGAAGCTACTGCCCTTTTCCTTCTTAATGTAAAGTTCAGATTAAAGGACCAGAATATACGAGTAACTTGCTTTTTGATTTTATGAATGACTTGCGTTTCAGTAAACTACGCACTGAACCCTTAAACAGAAATATGTCCATGTTTTCTTTATGCATATTTCTTGTCCCTGCTTCCTTGCATGTGGTTTATACTACTTACATGGTTGGTGTAGTTCTGGGTAGTCCCATAGCATTGGTTGATGGCACAGTAGGAAGTGAAGGAAGAACAGCACTAAGGAAAGCTACTGGATTCTGAATCCGGCCAGTTGGTGAGATAGGAGCAGGAGTCACACTTTGTGGCTGAAATTGTTTTACACTTGATGTAGAAAGGGTTAATGGAGGCACCATGGATTCTTTAGGGCTTGGTAGAGACTGTTCAGTTTTGCTTGTAAACCCTCCTGAAGACATTGATTGGGCAGGTGGAGGATTTCCTGTGAAATTTTCTTTGTTATTTGTCCTTTGAATTCCTTGAGGGATGTTGCTGAATGTTGTAACTAAGAAGCTAGAAGAGGAGCTGCTAGATGGTGTGGTTTGTGATGGTGGGAGTTGCTTAGGTCGGGTACAGCTGTATGCTTGAGAAGCAGAAGCATTGCTTTGCTTGTATGTAGTCGAGGTTGACTGTTGATGAAGTGAAGTAACAGAATTCAGTAAAGCTGGGTTAAATGACAACTCTCTTGCAGACATCTGATGCACCTGCTGTTGTTCAAGCAAGACCTGGTTGTGGAGCTGTTTTAACTGGGTCTGATCACTGCATAGAAAATAAAGATGAACAAAATTGGCCATGAGCCCTGAATATGCTGGCTAGCTACAGTTCCATATGTGAATTGTGATACAGTAAGAGGTATGGAAAACTACTACATGACATACTCTCTGACATTATGAGGAAAGCATATTATTTTGCTACTGAAACAAACTTTTCCTTCTTCTGCCATTTTTTGCCAGAGGCACAAAATTATTTTCTATGAAAATGGTTTGACTGAAGATGTTTCTTACATTTTAACACATGAATTGTAGAATCATTGAATGGTTTGGGTTGGAAAGGACCTTAAAATTGTGTAGCTCCAACCCCCTAGGGACACCTCACACTAGACCAGGTTGCTCAAAGCCCCATCCGGCCTGGCCTTGAACACTTCCAGGGGTGGGGTATCCACAGCTTCTCTGGGCAACCTGTGCCACTTTATCACCAACCCCATAGTGAAGAATTTCTTCCTAATATCTATCTAAATCTACTCTCTTTCAGTTTAAAGCCATTCCCCCTTGAGCTATCACTACATGCCTTTGCAAAAAGTATTAAAGGAACAGCATTGTCATATACTGTTCTGTGTCACTTTAGTACCTCTCTGCTTGTGCAACCAAGAGAAGGATTTGGTTTATTGGATTTTGAATAAGCATTTGTAAGGCAGATTGCAGTTACTTACTCCTAATAAAGTGGGTTCTGAAACAAGTGTTTTGGCTAATGAAGCTTTGTAATAATCCACTGAAAGAGATATTACAAATGTAGTTTAAGGTGGTATTGTCATTTGGTTACAAGCAGGAGTGCAACTCAGAGTACTTGCATTTCATGCAGTTGTTATTTCCTAGATACTATTTACTGTATATGTCTTCAGGGCTTTTTTTACTTTGCAACTAAGGAAAATTATTTTGCCTTGTCAAGGGGTTAATTTAGTTATTAAGTATGTGGAAATAGAGCATATGAAAAGCAGGCTAACTTTTCCCCTTTGAAAACCAACACAGAATATGGAAAATTATAATGTAATAAATTGTTGACTATGAAATAACTATTGTTAGACAGTGAAAAATGCAAAAGCAGAGACCAACGACAACTGGTACTGATGAACCAAATACATGAAGTCAAGAGAAATTCTTTTGAAGAATTATTGTTTCTAGAATGTACTAAACAAAAATCACATTGAGGCCAAAGAGACAATGTAAAGCTTTCCAAAAGTAGCATTTTAGATACTTAGAAGTTGTGCAATCCTGATTTTGTGTACTTCATATATACATGTGCATAATAATGCACTCCTTTGTTATGTTGGGTGGGGTTGGGGGGGTGGAGGAGAAATTCTGTTTTATGCAAGCACTGGACAATTTAAATGCTGCTTCTGTCACCCTCTTAGACACACCATAGCTCTGAAAGTGTATAGAGCTGTGAACATGGGCTTAGCAAATTAAAAAAATACTGCTCCAAGTTATTCCTGTGCTACATGGCATATAAGTTCTGTCTTGTAGTGCTTATGCTATGATATTACAACCCTACTTATAAGTACCAATTAATTACTTTATAAAGTCCTTCCTGAGCCTTACGGAAGAAATGAAATTAAGGGCTCTGCATATTTTTTGTTAAACTAGATTTGAGACATTCCAAAAATGCTAAAAAGATATTTCTTAATAAACTGCAGTGTGAATTCCTTAAGTTGTCCTATGAGAAAACTACACTACTTCTTAAAATTTCCCCTTGAGTGCACTAATCATGCACGGCTTTTAGATCAAGGGTTTTCACATTATCAAACATTTCCAAGTATTTATCTGTTATGTTTAGACATGAAAGTCATGAGTTCTTGGGGTCTACAGTAGCTAGCTCGCAGCTACCCTATGCTATGTGTAAGCCTGGCAAAATTGCATACCCAGAATTGAGTGAGATATATTTGAAAAACCTGCTTTTATTTTGCCCAAATAAAATCCATGTTGTCCATCTTCTGTTTGCTGCAGAAAACTTTGTGAAATTAAATCCAATTTCAAAGGGAAAAAATTTTTCTTTCAAAACTGGGGAACAGTTTTCACAAGAATGATAGACAGAAAAAATTATCTAGCTCTGTTTTTTATGCTCTATGTTTTTAAGGCCAGCACCAAGTGACAGTGACTGTCTTTTTGTTCTGCATTTGATTTTTTTGCTCCAGTGCAATAGTGTGGTGTTCTATGAATACTAAATAATATCAGTGATGCACCTGAGACTTAGATACTCTTTTACTTACAGCTTTGGTTTAGCCAGTACGGGGGGGGGTTCCTTAGATGGTGATGTTGGCTCTGGTATTTTCATTGGCTGTCCATTTATCGTCTCTTGGAAATAGTTGGGTCTGTTTTGGTTTGTAATGCCAGGTCCATCCTCTGATGATGATTCACTTCCTTTGTCATCTTCAGGCAGCTTGAAGTGCACCCGGAGACCTATCTTGGAACTCGATCTGGGTTCGTTGTGGTTCACAAGAACACCTTCAAGTTTAGGTTTGGGGGTTTGATTTGCTACACGGTGGGAAGGACTACATGGGGGAGGTTGATGTTCAGCAGCAATTAAGTTGATTGAGCTCATTGTGTGAAGGGCAGCAGCATTACTACTGTCTTCAGATGCTGAAATAATAAATATCAAACTTCTGGTGATATGTAAAACCCATAAATTATAGTGACATGAAATCACAAAAGTTACAGTTAAAACAACTCACTCTGATGTCCTTCCAGCTGTTGGACTGAGTTGTTTCGCCTCATTGTTTAGCAACAAGTTCCCTTAACAAAGGAATATTTTAAAGGTGGGGGAAAAAGAGACACAGTTCTAGTTTGGAAGATCCAGCAGTGGTCTTCAGCCATGTGTCCTGTGAATTCCACTAGCATCTTTGAAATGCAAACTTTATTTTCAGAGAATTCTCTAACATCTTAGTTGTGAAAAACAGTGTCAGAACTTGAGCTGGAGTTAACAGCACACTATTCTTATTTATATACTGTACTTTGCTCACTTAACTGCATAGTTCCTTGGCAGTTTAAATCATGTAGGCAGTACGAAAGAATCTGTCTTGAGGTTTCCTCCTTTGGGCTCTGCACCAAAGGGTTGTTGAAACAGCTACCTAGACATTCCACAGAGATTCTAGAAATGGCTATTGCCCAAATCTTGGGGTCAGCAAGAGCTGTGTTTTTTGTAAGGTCTGTGTGAGATTCATTCTCATGTCCTTTGTTCCTTCACATTTCTAATTGTGGAAGGGCACTTTGAAAAGATATAGCAATCTCTATGTACAATAAACAGCCTGGACTGAACAGGGAAGCAGCCTGCTCTGCTTGTATTAGCAAGCAAAAGACTAAAACAAACTCTTACCTTTGACAGTTAGATGAGCTATACTAGATACTGTGCCATATTTATTGCTTGCAGTACAGGTAAAACTGCCAGAATCTTCTGAAAATACTTCAGCAATAACAAGAGTACAAATTTCCTCTGCAAAGCATCAGAACAGCATTGTTACTTGAAGTGAACATGCATTGAACAAACACATAAAGCCTTGACTACCCTTGGGGACATCTCCTTAAGTTTTCACCTTGCTTAGTTTGATTTTAGTTTCAGCAGTATTATCAATTTTGGCAGCCTTTGTGTGCAGCAGCTGTTACAAGCATTGTCTGTAGCAACTGACGTGCTCTGTGCTGCAGCATGCTCAACAAAGTGAAGAACAGGTGTCAGCAGTGTTTGGAAAACATTAGAAAATGTTTTCCTAACCACATGAAGTACAGACTTTCTCTCTGAAGAACTTAAAATTTAATTTGGAGAAATACAGTGCATTCTATATTCACAACTCACTAAAATATATGTATTTTCACCTCTGCAAATTCAAAGATTATTTATAATTAACTGGGAACAATTTAAATGGAGTCACTCTGGAAGGTGAAGAAATGCAAAACGTACATGTATAGACTAGCATTTTCCAGAAGTACCAGTGCAGATTTGCAGATAGAGGGGATTGTGCTAATTGTGCTTCTAAAAAGCTGTATTTTCATTTCTTTGTGAAGATTAAGGGGCACCAAAAACGTGCTATCGAAATTGTACTAGAAGAAATTAAATTCCATCTTGAAAAGTCAGTCTGGGGCTATGACATTCCTGTCTGACCAGGATCTGACATGTCTGGGCAGCAATACCAGCTAGTAATTACCTATGGTGATAGGATTTTAAATCTTCTGTTTGATTGGGTAGCTGGGATGGGAAGGAAAAGTAGCATTGGAAGTGAATTGAAACGTGGGCTGATAGCATTTCTTCTGCTAATCAGTGACTGTTTTGCTACCATTTTGCAAGAAACTTTCCTAAAACCTGACAGGATTAATATCTCATGCATATTTCTTTGGAAGACCATACCACACTTAAGCTCAATTGTTTCATGTCATCACTGAGGAAAACCTAATAGCAACAGAGATTATTTGCTAACAACTATAGGAGAATAATAGTTTATTATAGCACTAGGATTTTAGAACTAGTTTAAGGTATTATAGTATCTAGTGTACATACTTGCATTTGCCAGCCATTGCATGCATGGAAATGCAGATTCCTTCTGAATCAGCAGCAGGTGATGAGGCAGTGACAACTGCACCTAACTGATTACCTTCTAAAAACTGCTTCACATTACTCAGCAGTGATGCCACTGGACAGTAAAGGAACAGCATTGGTGGGTTCTAGTAGAAGCTCCATTTATTCATTCCTAGGTCTCAGAAAGAGACATTGCAGAGAGAGGAAGTGACATTCAAGACACTCTTGAGGGCAAAAATCTTTTAATAGGGCAAGGAGAAGAGTTACAAAAGTTTATATTCCACAGGAATTAATTAATATAATTCCACTGAAAAAATCATATGGTAATTTTCTGTCTTAAGAGGGGCAGCTTTAAATTTTTAATAGTGAAAACCATAATGGGGAGAGTGATTGTCTCATGGAGAAGTAGTAGAAGCCTGTGAGGCTCCTGTGCTCAAAATATGCAGAGTAGCCTACATGCTGCTGTGATCCATGAAATTAGCAAGTACAGCCACTTTTATAGGATTTGCTGATATCAGGGGTGGAACACCTGATGCGATACTCTCATATTACACTAGTAGAGAGCAAAGGGAATGGCTGACATGGCTAAATGTCTTATGCGATGTTCCCTAACTGGTAAACTAGATAAAAATAGCTCAGTCCTACATCATCTGGTGTACTTACGAACCTCAGATATATAGGGGAACTTCATCTATTAATGTTGTTAATCTTCAGTTTATAAGCTGGCAACATTTAGATTCTAAGTTAGAACTGGGTCAAAGCAGAATGGAAACATTATTTTCTTAAAAAATTATAGAATTAAATGGTATGTTTATGGAACAGTCTAGAATGACATGCATCTTACAAGTAGCTATAGAGTGTTGGAGAAGGAAGAAATTGTGTTAATTAAATAGTGGAGTTTAATTAGTATTTTTTAAATATGCATTTGTATAATCAAAAAAGTATGCACTTTTTGATGATCCTCACCTGGTTCAGCCATAGATCTTGGTTCTAAAGAGAAGAAGAGCAGAATTAATAGACTGAGTTACTACTTCTTTTTGTCAATAATTTTTCTTGAACACTAAATACAAAGCTTGATCTTCTCAATAAGATGGAATACTCCTTTTGATGCAGTTTTCTAAGGGGTGGTGGAGACAGCCAGGCCTTGTACTAAAATATATGTCAAATCCACTGAACAATATGAACACTTGTTATGAAACTATTACACAAATGAAAACAAGTTATGATAAAATACGTTTTCCTATAGGTTTAATTTTGTGTGGTATGTAAGGAATTTTTAGTGAGTTTTAGCAATTTCAGCATGCCAGTGACTTATGAGAAAACTGCAGATTTTCAGACTGCACTTAAAAATTAAAGTAGAAGTGTATGTTTACAACCTAACATCTGTCGTGCACATACATATGGAAGCATGCTAATATGTACATCAGGTTACTTTTGTGGATAAATAAGCAATCCACTGCCTCTAGGCTCTGTTGCAATAGCACTTAACTGTAAGATGAGGGATTTATGGGCAATGGAGCTCTACATAAATGGTGCAAAACCAAAAACCAACACTGAAAGTAAGTCTGATTAGAAAAGGACATTGAAGTGGCAAAGGGATCAAAGCAGAAAGAAAAACAACTCAGTAGTCTGGGGAACCTCAGATAAATACTACCTGTGAGTATCCTGTTTAATTCATCCACAGTTTTGGCTTCTAGAACCCAGATATATTGCCATAAGTATGACTTATATAGTTCTTACCATTGCAGTGAGAAATTCAAAGTATTGTTGTTAGCAGTTTCATTGCTTGCCTGTATTTCATTAGACACAGTATTTCCACACAAGAAACGTACTTTTCTGTAATATCCTAAAATCTGGAGAATCTTCTATCAGTGTTCCTTCTCTATACCATTCAACCTTTGGGGAAGGAGCTCCTTTCACCCGACATTCAAAGACCACAAGCTGCCCCTCAGAAGCTGAAATATCCTGTAACATCTAATAGAGAAAACAAATAGACAGTCAGTAGAAGTAATACTGATTTCAGTAAGATTTCATAAAGCCACTCAGTCCTTGAATGGCTTAAGAAATGCATAATTCCTTTTTTTATCTTTGTTAGAAAATTTTAATTCCCTCTCAATACAATTAATTGGCCTCTAGTTTTCAAATATGTCAAGAACAAATTACCTTTGTAAACACAGGAGCAGCAATTATAGGTCTTCCATCCAGTCCTTGCAGATAGTTAGTGGGGCTTTGAGCCTACAGATTGAAAAACATCATATGATGATATTCAGGTGTATAGTGGTTATTTTCTCATATACAGAAGAAATGTGCTTTTGGAATGATACAAGAGATTTTGGTGGGTGAAGTCTAAAGCAAAATATTTAATGAAATGAGAAAACGTTGCTCTCTTGTAGGCAACTGCTAGTGATCTTCCTTAATGGGATACTGCCTGAGTAACAATGCTCTTATTGCCTTACTGAGTTAGTCATGGCAAGGAAAACTTCACTGCAATGTAACATCTTTCCTTAATACTTCACTAAGGCAGATCTAGCTAGGCTGCTTGGTGGTAGCCTTCTTTCAAAACTTCTTACTTGGAAAATATCTGTGGACGTTAATAACAAAAAGCTCAGTCAAGTCATGTGTGTGACTAATCCTTTGCCAAAACCAAATAATTTCAGAGGTGGAATATGGCCCTACCGAGCCTACTCAGTGAAATCAGAATGAAGTTATTCTCCTCCTGGAAAACATCCTTATATGACTTGGTTAATAGAGTTTTCCATTTTAGTGAAAGAGAATCTGCCTCAGAACAGCAGAATTAGTGCTTCAGTATCTCAGGAAACAGTCAAATTCTATAGATGGTGTCTCATAGGCCAACAAAATTAAAAATGGTGATTTTTGAGATAACCACTACTCTGGACTTAGGCAGCTTCTGTCAAAATGGCATGATGTTACTAGGGGTTAGTTCTGTTCTCTTTGTAGTCAAAAATACATGTGCGTTGCTTTATCTATTCAGTATCTGTTTACTGGTTACCACCTAATTCAGTGTAAAGTGACTGAGTTTTATTTTTAAGGAGATACGGGTCTTCCTGCCATTAGGAAAGAATGCACAATTACAAATATTCTGATAGTTTGAAGCAAAAAGGACTCCAAATGCATGCTAACATTAATTAGAAACTCTTTGATATGGATAATTAGAATTAAACTTAGCTAGGGATGTTAAGGATAACAAGAAGGGATTCCATAGGTACATTGTAAATAAAAGACAGACAAGGGACAACGTAGACCCCCCCTGGAAGCTATCGGGTGAACTGGCTACATAGGATTTGGNAGGCCCAGTTAGAATTAAACTTATCAAGGGATGGTAAGGATAACAAGAAGGAATTCTATAAGTACACTACGAATAAAAAACAGACCAGGAACAACGTAGGCCCCCTCCAGAAGCTATCGGGTGAACTGGCTACATAGGATTTGGAGAAGGCTGAGGTTCTGAATGACTTCTTTGCCTTGGTCTTCAATGGGAAATGCTCTGACTGCACCACCCAAGTGTTGGAAGGCAGACGCAGAAACTGTGAGAATGAAGACCTTGGGCCCACTGTAGAAGAGGATCTGGTTCAACACCATCTTAAGAACCTGAAAGTGCACAAGTCCATGGGACCTGATGAAATCCATCTGCTGGAAGGCATGCTAAGGCACATGCTTGGTGACAGCCAGCATGGCTTCACTAAGGGGAAATCCTGCCTGACCAATTTGGTGGCCTTCTATGATGGGGCTACGGAACTGATGGACAGGGGTAGAGCAGTTGACGTCATCTACCTGGACTTGTGCAAAGCGTTTGACACAGTCTCACACGACATCCTTGTCTCTAAATTGGAGAGACATCAATTTGATAGGTGGAGCACTCGGTGGATAAAGAACTGGCCGGATGGCTGCATGCAAAGAGTTGTGGTCAGTGGCTCAGTGTCCGGCTGGAGGCCAGTTTCAAGTGGTGTCCCTCAGGGATGGGTGTTGGGACCAGTCTTGTTTAACATCTTTCTTGGTGACA